>DVQP01001084.1:0-17268 GCA_018231745.1 Danaus eresimus | reverse complement strand
TAATTTATATCCCAATGTGATTTGTAAAAAGTTAAGAGTGCAGATGTCTTATACTACTAGGTTTCTGTCGTTTAGGACTTATTAGATTTGGTAAACTATCAAAAAATATAATAGTGTTAAAGAGCTGCGAACACATCCGCTTAGGAATTGTTCTTTTATTGATAAAGGTTAGACAAGTTGTTATTCATCCATTACATGCATCCTTATTCCGACTTTTTAATTCATTTCGGTCCGATGATATTAAATAACACTAAAATTTATTTCAATTTACGTTAAAACGCATTTTTAATATTCGCACTTTCCACAGAATTACAAAAGCGTGCTGGTAAAACACTTTCTTCCTATTATATGTAGTTTTAAAAGTCTTTGATGTAAGAACGATAATAGAAATAAAATATTACAAACATTTTTTGGTAAACATTTTGAACGGTTCGTTTGACAGTATATATTATAATGAATATAAGAGTGTGTGTATGACGTATGTATATATGTTTGTGTGTGTGTGTGTGTGTGTGTGTGTGTGTGTGCGTAGGTATATAAACCCACGCAATCGACCGCTACACCCAGACGGGGAAGGTCTGGGCGTGGATCGAATTCTCCCGGTGTTATGGTCGGTGCAGTAGCGGCGTCTGTTCGCTAGTCACACGACGCTCGTCACTCCTGCGCTCGCCACAGTTGTTCGTACAGCACGCTGACACGCTTCTTCCCGCCTGTCAGATAACATACAAGGATAACTTCTGAGGCTGTGTATAATTTTTAAATATTTTCGGCTATGACCAACCACTGAACTAGGCCGAGACTCAGTCACGTGGTCTGCGTGTAATTGCAATATGTTTACCTGCGATAGATGCAAATCGTATAAATGCAGTGTGCTGACAGACATATCCCTTGTCTCGTCTGGTACGTCAGGGAGCCCGAGGGCACTGACGCCAGAAAGCCCGGCCGCGTCTTCTTCATCACTTATCTCATCCATATCCTTCAACACACAAAAACCTCTAATGTCAACATCGCTGAAACTCAAATATTTATGGATCTCACAAATTAATGAAAATCGATCTATTAATTTGTATATGGAAACGGCAATTCCGAAGGACAACGTAAAAAATAATGTGTTTAACAAGTAACATAATTTTTATAGACGAATTCGTGGTAGCCTGGAGGTTAAAGGCCCGCCTTTCATGCACGAGGGCGCGGGATCGAAACCTGGCAAAGTATCAATGTGATTTTTCCTAGTCATATGTAATTTCTAAGAGTATATAGACACCACTGACAGACGGTGAAGGAAAACATCGTAAAGAAACCTGGACTTATAATTTCAAATTATAAGTTTGAATCGCCAACCCACCTCGAGCAAGCGTGGTGATTAATGCTCAAACCTTCTCCATGTGAGAAGAGGATTTTGCTCACCGTTGAGCTCTGATAGGCTGATGATGATGATGATGATAAATGATAGATTATGAAGTAATAATAGTACTTACAGGAAGCCTGTACTGTTGACGTTGCTGTTGATAGTACGACAGAACAGCTGGCATTGGAGTATTCGTACCAAATATGCTTTGTTGAATGTAGGAACCCAGCATAGTTTTATTCTGGAAAATTACAGTAATTAATAATTAGCCACTGAGTTGTTTTTGTTGATCTGTTTAAACCAATACTTTGTGATTCGAGATAACCTTTCGATAAGGATTTCGAGAAGGATAGATTATTACGGTAACTTTTTCTTTAATCATATTTTTATCTTCATTTGTTTAAAGAGTAGGATAAAAAAACTATTTCAATGTGTCCGGAATAATAAGTCAATGATTCAAAAAACAAAATTTATTAGAATTAGATTTATATTTATATTAGTGACTATTACCAACACGACGTACAAATGAAGAATTTAATATAATTTTGTTAATTTTTAGCTCATAAGAGACGTATTGATTTTAATGATATCTATTCTTTTGGCAAGTGCTTATTTAAATGAAAGTAAGGTTTTCCGATGATACTACGCTTTTTTTAATCGTTTATGACGCATAATTCATAAAATGGAAAAAAAGGGTACTATTTCTCTGGCATTTAATTCATCTAGCTTGTAGACATTCTATTGAAATTCGCGATCTCTCTTTGGTTATAATATAGATGGGCTTTAAGACGAATATTTATAAGAATGTAGTTAATATTTGATTGCTTTAAGGGCAACTTCAATGAAAACCAAGCCGTCTGATATATTATTGCCGCAAACTTCTGTCAGTTTGAAGACTACTCTTGAGTATTAGATTATATATTATGGTTTTTAGTAAAGATAATGAAATCGTTAGTTTGTAGTTAGTATTAAATGTGATTAGAAAACAAATAAGCAATAACTTTTTAAAAATACTCTAGAAGCCCTGTTATTTTTTAATATATATGAATTTTAAGTTACTTTTTTTTTGGGAAAACTTTTCTTTACAACATTAAGGCTGTATATCAACAATACAACCCGTACAAGATTTTCTCGTGAACATTCAAGTGAGAGAATAAAGTGTTTTAAATGTGGATTGTTTTTTAGTATCACAAAAACAATATACTTACTTATAAGACACAATTCATACATAGGAGTAAATTACTATAATAGCGATATTTTGATATCGCTGTGACTTTTGGGACTTACGAGGGCATTATTGGTCGGTATTGCCTGCGTCATAGTTTGACGCAGCGATCTCAGGAACTGTCTCTGTGTGGGCTCAGTCGGCTGCCAGCCAGGATGACGACATGAAAACGCCACTAGAGATAGCTCCGTCTTACCACCCTCGCCTTGGTTATACTGAGTGTTGGCGCCTAAAAATTATAACATACGTATCAAAGGATTCATTCTTGACGGATTAAAGTGGAAAGCTTACATACTTCAGAGTATAGGTATAAATACATTTTAGTTGTATTTAGCACTTATTTTAATAACATAATAATTTATTTATACTCAAGACGTAAACAAGACTGTTGTTATGTTTTCATTTAAAGAACCAATAAAATACCTACTAATATTATAATCAAAAAAAGCAACTCCGTCTGTCTGTATGTTATTTTTACACTCCTAAACCGCTAAACAGATTTTAATGAATTTTGGTATAGCGATATATGAAAACTTGGAGAAGGACATAGGCTACTTTTAATCCCGAATCATATAACAGGATAGGAGAAACACCGCAAGTCATATAAGAGGACTGCTACCTTTATTTTTTATGACGTCAGTTAAAAGCGGCCCTAAGTTTAGAAGTAACATAGCTTACCCGCAAGTGTAAGTTTTGTCAAAATAGGTGAACCGTTACAGATATAGGTTCGAACAAGCAAGAGTGGTTTTCGTTTTTTATAGGAAGAGTAATAAGTTTATAAATATAACTTGATAGTACTAATAAAAGAATTAAAGTTCTTAAGGATCTCAGAAACCCTACATGGAGAACATTTATTGACACCTCCACTATGGTAACTTGAACTCGAATGAAAATTTAAAGAACTTAACATTTCTAATATCTAATTAAATTAAACAAAAGAGAATCTACTGTGCGATTATTTTTATATATTTAAACTAAATTATTAATATTTTGTAGAGTATCGATGAAATAAAATAATAGTTAAGTAGATCGTTAGGTCGTTCCAAAAGAGACGTTATGCGTTTTAGAATGATTAAATGTTATAGATGATTTTGTATCCCAAATTGAATAATATGAAACAGAATATATAAAGTCTTAAGGGACTTATGGACACGCAAAAGTGATAGACCAAAAAGGCTATATGATGTTCAAATAATATTATTTACCTTTTTCTCCGTACTTTCCGGGTGTCTGCCAATCAGGATGACCATGGCGTCGAATGTCGAGCTAAATCAGTTACAATATTAATATTTCACCAAACTTATGTTTTATACAATACTGTTAAAACTCAGTAGCATATATTTATTTTAATGTTCCTTATTTTATTATAACTCACCTGAGCAAAAGAGCAAACGTCTCCTATACCAAGAACACTAACTGTGAAATTTCTATAGAAATCCACGATATCTACAGCACGGGTACGTAGTTGGAACAACACCAAAGGGCACAGGAGAGGGCTCAATAGTTCAAAAAGTATGTATACCTGCAACATTTAATTATCTACTAATTTCTTTGTATTATATACATATATTTTAAAGACATCTAACGAACCTTTAAAATTTAAATAGAGTAAGTAACATAGGAAACATGAAAAAAGTCCGTTTAATGTACAAAACATCTAGAACGTTCTGTGTTTCATCATTCCAAATTTTTAAATATTAACATTATAGAATTAAACTTCTGATTTTTACCGCAACAAAATCAACTCCGTATTTTTGTTGTCACGTTGAGAATTTTCTCACAGTACTGTGCCGAATCTAGTACTGGTAGATCTGATACTTTTTTACTCAAAGATGTGCAGCATATAATCCTAAAACATTATCCAGCAGCCTCGATCGTAACTGTATGACTTAACAAAATATCATTTAAGCATATGTGCCATACATTATATGAACATTTACTGCTTCCATTTAAGGGCTAATAGTAACGGCGCCGGCTTCTAGAAAGTTCGTTGTCACGCTCTGAAACGGAGCACGTGCTGCAGACCAATCGAAAATAATCTGCAAGACGAACTTACAATGTTCTATTCTAGAACATTCGAAGAACCGCTCTGAAAAGGTGCAAGTGCTGCTGACCAAACCACAATAATCTGCAAGACGAGCTTACTATAAAATTCCACGTACCGCTCTGAACTGGAACATGTGCTGTAGATGTGCGGCCACGTGTCTGGTGTGAGCTCGGCCTCTCCACGCCGCCGGCAGATAGTGCACGTGTCCTAGCACCTGTACTAACAGTTCCTCGCCACGAGCTGGACCACACGACCCGCCCAGACGTTCCTCTTCACCGATCAACGCCCTAGAAAACCATTACATATTTTAAATATCCCTTCTATTTAATAACAGAATTTGACACACAAATTAACATTAGTTTTTGTGAATAAAAATAAGTTTTTTTTTAATCATTGAATACAATGAAAATCGTGTCTTTTCTCGCACTGTTTTGTCTTTTCCTATCAATGAATATTGGTGTATGTAATGTGTATTATGATATCATATTTTTCCGTCACATATTATTCGAAAGCAGTATTAATACAAAGAAAGTAGAGTTAATTTTTTCAACACCCACAGGAACTTTATCCAAATAAATGTTCTCTACGTCTATGTTTTGTGAATGAAAACGCTACAGAGTAAATAAGAAAGTTCTTTTCTCTTGTTTTCATACGTTTTTGTTTTTTTTTTTCTATATATATTTGTCATTGTAAATTGATGTTCAATAAGGAATGTATGATAGAGTTTGATTATTAATATACCGACCTAGCCCCAGCCAGCACGCATCCAAGTATGGTAATGATGGTAAGCACATGTTCCACTGTAAGAACATCCTCGTCGTACACCGACAACACTACCAGGACACCGAGCACACTCGCCGACAAAAACACCGCATTCCTGTATGTACAACACATGTCACATTGTTACAGATACAAGTTATCATGACTACATATTAGGCGTTACACGACAGGGCTGTTATAAATATTGTATGATATAAAGACATAATTTAATAAACAGTTGATACAACTTTCGAAAAATTTTAATGGCTTTTATACGTTGTTTTACCAATTAATCTTGTATGCTAATGAGATTTTTATATAATAATATCAGATCACTAACTTTGCTAGTACAGTAGTGATGGGCGAGCTGAAGCTGGCTAGGTATTTGGTAGCAGGTTTGTGTGCTCTATTAAGTCTGTCCCGTAGTTCGTGTTCTAACTCGTTGAAGTGTCTGAGAGTCACTCGAGCGTACAGCGACCATGTACGTAGACCGAGCGAGCCGGGTGACCGCTTTATTAACTGTAAACAATTATATACTGAAAATGCTATAGAAATGTGCACAACTTATAATCATCTACTACATTCGATTTTGTTAATATCTTTTTTTGTGGATTCGACCGGATATTTGCAAAACTTATATATATTTTTTGCATTTAATACGGACAGTCACAATAAGGTAAGTTTAAACTAGCTGCATTAAAAATAAATATCTGTAAATAAAAATAATAAAGTTGGTCATAAATAATTCATACCTCTGCATAGTTAAAGAAGAAGTAAAGTATCTGCCAGGCCTGAATGAGTGGTGCAAGAATTAAGTTCACTAATGCTAGTAGAACTATCTGTCTCTCCAACTGTCTGGCTAGAAGCATTCGTTTCGTATGATCCTTGTAGGCCGATCGAAGCTGCCATCGACTTTCCCACGGGCCATCTGGAATTAATAGCACCCTTTATATATCACATTTCTACTAATATCAGTATTTTACAATGTAAGAATTCAGTTGTTCAAAAATAAAATTTGTAAACTTGTATTTTGCCTTAGTTTTTAATTTCATAATAATCGAGTTCGAAACTCTTTTGTCATTTGCTGATCCTTTATGTTTAATCCTCGACTCAAAAAAAGTTGTGATCTTACATCAGCTGGAGGGCAAAGTCTGATTTGTTATTTATGCGTCCAACAACCACGTTTTAACATTTAAGGAGCGGTGACAGTTGACTTATAACTTATAATTATAAAATGAATAGGAATTCGCAGAATCAATTTTTGGTTGTATCCATAAGTTTATTTTCATGTCAGAAATTTTTTCAATATCTATCTATATATAATCTAAACAAAAGAGTAAGAAAATAATATAAGATGTTAAAAAATGTTAGACAGTAAAATTAAAATCTAATTACTAATAATCCAGATATATTTGTAGAATTTTAAAAACTAAAAATAAAAGTAACCATAGAAATGCAATAACAGAATAAGTCATAGTTGCATGGACTATTTGTTTTATTACATAAATTTCTTATGTTTATTTTTTGTCCTTGAATACACTAGGGATGTTGCTTAGTCTATTTAATATATATATTTAAAACCAAAAATTTATTTATTTATAACTTTGTAAATAGAAGGAAGATTTCATATTTGTCACTATCTGTTGTCATATCATACATTTCTTTCAAACTTACTAGTGAGACGCAACAGAAAATCTTTACAATCAGGTAAAATAGTTAAAAAATAAAATTAAATATGGAATCTTAAAATGTTCCTAATATGATATAGCTAAAATATAAAAAGATCATTACTCACAAAACAGCAGGAACTCTAGATTCCATTTTAAACCCCGTGATAAATAATGGAAGTCACCGATGAAAGGCACATGTATTTGCAGTGGAAGTAAATTTTTATTTACCATAGCCACCATGTAATTGTTAAACCTGTAATTTAAATAATAATAAAAATTTAAATGATATTTAATAAACGTAAGAGGAAGAATTTTAATATAAAGGTCATAATATATTACATACAAAACCAAAATCAATTCAGCAATCAATATGCTATCATATTAACATCTTAAATTGCATTTTGATTTTAGCTACAATAGCATATTTTTATGATATCCATATAGAAGATGGTAAGTCTAACTTCCAAAACCTGGTTTGCATATCAACTGATGGAATTAGACAAAAGTAATATATATTACAAATAGCAAAACATAGGGTATAAACATGGCAATAAATAAATATTTCCACAGAGTATTATTGTAGTCTAGCTAGCTTAAAATAAAGATTGTTATATGACTCCTGCATTGAATATGTTACAAAAAAAAATAGTTTTCTCATATATAATGATAATGACAGGTATTAAATGTATTAATTTAAATTGAATTATTATTCTTTGTTGATGACAGTCCAACACAATAGAGCACAACAAGATGTCCTATTTTACTTAATTATTCTCATTCTGTAGTTAATAGATAAAGTTTTTTCAGAGAATACTTTTTAATTATTACTTTATAACATTCGCAACTTATATTCTACAAAGGCCATGTTGTCAATTATTATCTGTTCATTCAAATTCTTTGAGAATATTTAACATCTTGAATAAACCCAGAAAATACAGATATATCAACATGTGACAGGCTTTCATAGCATTAAAAGGTTACTAATTGGGCACAGCATAAAATGTAAATCATAATAACATTTTATTATAACAATAGCAGATTCAAAAAACAAAATACAAAAGCGCTTTGCAATTATAACTTCGACTAAGCAAATATCATGCTAGACAATTACATACATTAAACATACGCAAGGATGATTAAATTTATGCTCTTAAACTAGATTTTTTAACACATGCAATTTTTTTTTAATTATATTAATATCTGTTGTAATAAAAAAACAGTTGATGAAAAGAAAGTAGCAAGCTCTTCAATAACAATTTTTCTGTCTAATATAAGGCTTGAAACTAAACACATATGTATTAGATAATTTATTTACCTGAGTATTCTGTGATATATATCTAATTCATTAATCTCCTGCTTGTGAACACACATTTGATGCTCTGGTTGGGCTTCCCTGACTCTGTCTTGTATTGTTGACCAGGTCACCCATGTCAGCTCACTCTACAAATAAATCTTCTTTATAATACATTGAAAAAAATAGTAGTGTTACAAGTTTGCCATATCATTTATAAATTACCTCTTTAATTTTAAGTGCATTGTTATAAAATAATTTTGTATCATATGCATAGTATAAGTGATACATAGATATAAAAAATTTCATTATCCAAATGATACAACATAAGGTAATGAGGCACCACCTGAAAAACAATAGGGAAGCACAATAATTTTCTTAACCTTAAACTTCATGATTGAAATAATTGTCATCATCATAGAGCATGAAATATAGTGATAGTGAAAAATAATTACCAGTATATAAGCTAAAATTACTTTTGCAAATAATTAGTGTATCATAAGTATAATTACATATGCATTAGTGATAACTATAATATTGCAACCATATTAGGGGTTAAGTCACTACTTAACCCCTAATACTGCTCAAGTATTACTGATATGGATATATATTAGTAAGCAATAAAGTTATATTATGTAATTGTTGATTGGTAGAAACAATGGACTCTTTTTATTATGGCTGCATTTCTCAGTTCTAGAATTAAGTTCTATCTCTTTCTTTATCAATAATATTATCTATTTTTGCTTTCGAACAAACTTAAAAATTTCATTTACTTAGGATACTTACTGTTATGATTAATCAAAAGATTCCATAAGTCAGATTTATATACTTGTAGTACAAATTATTGAATGTGAACTGTTCTCTTACATATATTTAAAAATGTTTTACAAAAACTGCATAACTATAACCAACATTCATTAGTTTACTTACCAAGTCCATGAAATATGGCTAACACAGACAGAGGTAGAAAATATTACATCATTTAGAGTTAACTTTTCACTTCTGTTTGCTTCAGGATCATTTCTAAAAAGTCTTGGGTAGTCAACACAATGCACCAGAAATGTTGAAAACCAAACAATAAATATGAATTGTAGTAAATAAAAAAGATCTGACATTATCATTGGATAAAATCCACCTCTAACATAATAACTATACATTCTAGTAAAGAATGAGTCTAAATCTTTTATGTGATTCCATCTGCCTGAAAAAAAAAATATATAATATTTATTTTTAGTACACATACACATTTCATGGTATTTATAGTAAAATAGAGGATACTTAAAAAAATACAAGATTTATAACACTATCAACATCTTAAACAATAGCATGTCTATAAGCATCACCTTGTAGATCATTAATAGAACAATTAATATAGTTCAAGTAAAGATAAAGGAATTTTAAACAAAATTTGTATAAATGTTATAGAAAAGAATTTTTACTTTTGGTTTGAGGTACTTTGTGGATGATAACATTAGTAGCATCGTCGTGTTCTTGGTCCAGGGTGATTAACGTTGGACTGTTGGTATTTTCAACAGATCTCGCGAGTGGAGGAGTTAATTCGTTATCTAAAGCGCTATACGTAAAATCCCGTCTAAAATGTGCCATTTTAAAAATATTTCTGTTCGTTTCTACGTCTTAAAATTTTAAGCTTATATTGTACACATTCTTGAATTTGGCCCAGAAATAAAAAAAACATACGATACAAATGACTAAGTATATTGTCAAACAAAGAATTAACACGTCAAAATTCCAAGCTATTATAATACACTTAAAACACAGAAACCTAATAAAAACAAAAAATTAACTGAACTGGCTCAAGGATACAAAGAATTTTGTAACATTAAATCAATAAGTATCAAAGGTATTCACAATCCAAATGTCGAAAATAAACCAACAATGAATGACAGTTTCGTGCAAACAGAAATAATTCGCTACACGCAGAATTCAAATTAATATATTTATTGTATATATTATTTTATAAAGTAATTGTCCTTTTTCTTTATTTTTTTAATTATACGAACTAATTATTTATTAGTTACTATAAAATCTGTTAATTTACAGTTATGAAATGTTGTAGCCATATTCATTATTTTGAATTCAATAATAATCATCTGTACTTCCATTCATAATGACAGTTGTCATATGTTCATTTTGAAAATTGAAATTGATTGTCATAGCTAAGAACTTAAATTGTTCGTTGTCGTTATTGTTAGCGATAATTGATCTAGAAATAATATTTATTTGTTGTAAAGTGTTCATTATATATTAACTTAAAATCTGGATTTCGCTATAAAAGTAGAATGACATCTAAGGGCAATAAAACTATTTCATTGTAGTTCCTATTACTGTTCTATAAATGAATAACTAACACAATATTTATGTATTTCACATTAATCGATAAAATCAAAAAAATTGCAGATTAAATCACTGTTTGGTATAACATTTAATAATAATCTTTAGTGGGTATTCTTAACATCGTGTCTGCTTCTCTAAAGTTAGGAGACTCAATTGAAGAATACTCTAAAAAAACTTAGGTTTGTAATGTTATGCAAATATTCTTAATACAGTCCTAAGTTAAATAAAGAAAATTCTACAATTAGTAAACATTTACAGTGTGCAAAATGTTTATTGTGGGCCTTACTGGAGGTATCGCTACTGGAAAAAGCACTGTTCTCCAAATATTTCGTGAAAATGGTGTAGCTGTAATAGACGCTGACGAAGTCGCCAGGAAAGGTATTAACTGTAGTTTCAAAAGATCAGAACAATAGTTAAAACAATTTAACATTATGTAACATGGTTGATAATATTAGTACAAACTAAATATTAATTGTCCAATTTAAATATATTTTTACTGAACTTATAAGGCTTTATATTTATAATAAGGCTTTAGATTTATAAAAAAATTGACTTATTTTATTATGTATGATTAATGATGAAAGAAATAGTGTTGTCAAGTATTTACTTGTATAAACATATAACAATTGTAGTTGCAACAGAGTCTAGAAGGGCATAGCCAGCAAAAGTAATTAACAGTGTGGATAATTCTTGCCATTATGTTACATAAAGTTTACTTTAAAATTGTGCTAAGTAATATAAAAGGTTTATTTAATTTATCAAGCATCGCTTTTAAATTATTATTTAATATATACATTTTTGATAATATGACCATTTAAATTTCGCTTTATTTGATATGAGGAAACAAGTTCATATAGTATTTGTCTGAAATGGGAAGTAAAACAAAGAATTTTTAATAAGCCAACTTTCTTCTTTTAAAGAACCTGTGAAAAACCAAATGTAAATTTTAAAACGTTATTAATTTGACACTAAACTTACACAATAGGTATTAAGCATAGAACCAAAAAAAGATTTTGTACACTTACAATTTTGTATAAAGTTTTTAATTGCAATAATAATAATAATTAATAGATAAGTATTCAGATGTCATTCTATGGATGTTGTCAAAGAAAAGTAGGTAGGAATAAATAGGTTACTTTTCCATGTTGTACCATAATATGTTTTGTAAGTGTATCAGAACTTTTAATAAAATCTCTCTTGAATGGGACAGTAATGTGCAAGATAGTTTAATTTGGGGATGTTCCTTAAGTATTCCATAATTGTAAATAAGAACCTCTTAAAAATTATACTCATAAAAAAAACTACTTTTCTTGTATTCTGAGACTCATATATTTATATAGTTAAGTAATTAATTGCAAAAATAAAAACAGTTGTTAATGAAATTCTTAGATCATAAATAGTTCATTTAATAAAAAATTATATATGATTCTATTGATATTTTTTACCTGTGATTCAGTTTTAGAACCGGGAACCAAGGGTTGGGAGGAACTAAAGAAATGCTTTGGTGGTGAGGTATTGCTGCCAGATGGAAAAGTGAATAGATTAAAATTAGGAGAATTAATATTCGATGATAAGGAAAAACGTCGTCAACTTAATGCCATAACCCACCCAAAAATACAAATCGCAATGCTGAAAATGGCTTTCAAATATTTTTTTTCTGGCCACTCATATGTTGTGATGGAGGTGCCATTACTGTTTGAAACTGGAAAAATGTTAAACTTCATGCATAAAATTATCACTGTTGTTTGGTATGAATCATACACAGTTAGAAAACTTTGCAAAATGTTCTGTCTTGTTTATGTGGAATTATATTACAGTGAGGACCACCAACAGTTGGAAAGACTCTGCAAAAGAAGCGATATCTCAGAAAAAGTTGCTTTGAAGAGGATAAAAACTCAAATGCCATTGGAAAAAAAAGTTGCTAATTCACATTTCGTGATAGATAACTCTGGCGACAAAGATAGCACATTCAGACAAACAGAAAGTATCATACGTGTACTGAAACGTTCAAAATTTACATGGTAAAGACGAATATATTGTCTTCAAGTTTCATGCTCATCATCTTACATTGGATTTCATTATAATCGTTGATTCCTATTTCCAAAACCGAATTACTTAAATCCGGAATATGCAGCTACGGTCAAGAACATTTCCGCGACTGCAAGTATTTCGTGATGAAAGTAACCATTTCTATTTCGTGACTATTGCTAAGTTAGAAAAGGTCAACACAATTGGTTTACTAGTATTGGCTCAATGGAATAACAAACAAACATACAAGATCTTACTCCTATAAATACATCCTTTAGTGTTTCTCCAACTCTCGTTCCGTTTTCTCAACCTCCACGATAACATGAAATTTTACTGTAAATAATAATTTAATTCTCTTTTTCAGGTACTTTCGGGCCATATTATTGATAACTCTTCTCTCTATTGCATTTGGTGTTGCACATATAACAAAAAACATGTTACAAAATAAAACATAAAATAATAATTGTGAGTCATTTATCCTGCAATATCCTGTAATACAACAGATAACGATTTTATTTAACATTCATGTGATATAAATAACAAATTTTCTGATATCTTACATATGTATTTGTTTAATCATTAAAATCGATTAGACATTTTTATTTACAATGGTTGCAATTTATCTTGGGCAACATCAGCGACAGTTTTATTTGAATTAAATTTATTTTTAAAAAGTGTAGTATTCTTCAGCAATTCTCGGGTTTCTGCCCACCAGTTGAAAGATTTTGCTGTTGTGGTTGTGATTGGAATGCTGACGTGCTTTCTGTAATTCTCTTCGTTGTTGCTGGACGTAGAATTATTGAATATTATGTCAGTCAAATTTATTTCGGTTGTGGAAATATTTGCGGCTTTTATAATAAATTTACCCCTCACGGCGTCGTAGCTATATGAACCAAATATTGCCCTGAAATAATTTATAGATTTATAAAAAAAATGTATGTTATATACATTTATCGTCATTGAAAGAGTACTTTAAGACTTACGGCTTCAAATTAGGTTCAACCACGTAACGAGGAAGTTTCGACCTCATGCCATTGATCGCATTGCAAAAACCAAAATTGTAACTGAGAACATTAAATAAAGTAAGTGCTGTAACGTTAAATAAAGTAAGTTCACTTATCTACTACCAGTCCATTGCAAACTAATTGTGTATTCCATAAATATAGATGTAGCTTATTAGATACTTACAAAATTAATAAACAACTTGAAGGAATCAAGAATCTATTGAGTGTATACATTTTATATCACTGCTGAATTGGACATGAAAAAAATTGTAAAATATTTTTATCGATCGTAAAATAATATATGTAAAAAATATTTTATGAAATGTGCAAATAAAAACAGTTCAGTTTTTTTTAAGTATTTGTATTTATATACGTCTTTGTTTTTAGATGACAAGTTAAAGTAACACGAAAACTTGTTTACATGCTTATTATCATTACACATCTTAGATAATATGGTAACGAATTAATAACATTTCTCACAATATACTTAAATATTTTTATAAACAATTTAATGTGACCCTATATTTATTTATAATGCTTTAAACTTTATTTAAAAAATTATATTTCTGTTATGCCATTTATGAAAATCGTCAAGTGCGTATTGCACTTTATTGATCTTTCAGTTAAACGTAGTTGGTTTTTTTTTCAAGTAAACCATACATCAGATTATACAATGGTTCATCGATACGTGTTTATTTCACAAAAATCAAAAGCCCACATGATTTACATTTTGTATGTACTGACTAAAATATATTTATCTATACTTAAGTAATAACCTTATAGCCTCCACTTTCTTTAGTGAAACTATCTTTAGACGTGGATCTCTCAAAAAAAAGAACAGCTTACTATTTATTGTATTAGATCATGAAATTTTAAGAGGAGGATGAAAATAAATATAAAAGCTCAGATCATTGCCTTTTACTATATTTGAACACTAATAAAGGGATTAACTAATGCGATTGCATTTATTAAAAGTATACAGAATTATTTAAATAGAGATGAATTCCATTGTAAGAGGTTAGATATGGGCGGAGCTGCAGCTTGTGGGCGGGCCTTTTAGTGAACCTCAGCCCTCCACATGAACCCTCTACTGAATGTTCATTACGTTATGGAGTATCTCTCCAACGACACAAATATGACCGGAGTGCAATAATAAGTGATATAAATTAGAGACCTTTTTACTAAAAATAAAAAAAAAATGGAAAATGCAAACGATAATCACTGTGCTTCTCTGGATACCAATGCATTATCCTTAACTCATAGTGTTTCTCCGACATCCGGTAATAGTTCAGATATATTTCTTTTCGATGATTCTTCGATGTCCGACGGTAGCCTATATGCCAGCGATCAAGAAAATCATTCGGTACCAAGAAAAAGGTAATATATAATAACGTGTTCGTCTATATCTCAAAATATTATTACATAGCCTATTTTTCTTGTTTCCACTTACATATTTGTCACTAATTTATGATTATTGGTAAGCGAGGTACATCTTTTGTCGTATACGAGTTATTTTTTTGCGATGATTTGCTAAAACGGCGTTTATTCCAATTTGACGTCTGTAATATGTGCGAATTGTTTTAAAGTTACATGTGATTGACAATGAACAATATAATTATCAAGCTCCTAATTGGACAAATCTTAGATGAGAACTTGATAACCAGGTCGACATGCCGGCGCCACAGACGAAGATCGCGGTGTCCTCAACAGCAGATACAACAGCGGCAAGCGGCGAACTTGCGTGAGAGACGTCGGATGCAATCCATCAACGACGCCTTCGAAGGCCTTCGAGCACACATACCGACACTTCCATACGAGAAACGGTTATCTAAAGTTGATACATTGAAACTGGCTATTGGATACATCGGCTTCTTAGGGGAGTTGGTCAGTAAAATGTTTTTGCTTTTAAATTACCTTATCTAAATTACCTATATTTTGATTTTTAATAAAAACCTTCAATTCCTAATTACATATATATGAAAAATGTTGAATAAATATGTTTCCTACATATCACATGTACATGAAAATTAAACTACTTTACTTAGGATCAATAATTTTTGTGATACATCTATAATATTTTTTCACATTCGTATCGCCCTATAAGAATATTTTATATATCAATGAAAAACATAGTCTTAATCCTGTAGGTAGTTTTAAGGAATAATTTTATAAGCATAGTAACTAGACTAATTCCATAAACTAACTCTGATAGACTTACACTCTTTATCTATGCACTTTTTTATTGATAAATAATTAACTTATACTTTGCTTTGACTGAAACTAAAATATATGTAGGTACTTATGTCCATTTTATTTCTCATCACTTACTGAAAAATGCGAAGTCCAATGTCTTATGTGGTTCTTTATGTTAGTTTAATAACTGGCGCGAGTTTTAAAAGCATATTTACTTAAATTAAAACCTAGAATACAAATGCCAGGATACCTCTTAGTAGTTTATGTGCAGTGTAAACAGTATTTATTTTTCAAGCTCTTTCGTAACAAATTTTTAATTTTATTATTCAGTGTAAGAGAAAAGCAGTTCAAATAGATAAGCAGAAGCATTGCAATCACCTAATTTTAAAAAGAATTCCTGAACTATTTTACGTCTTATATACTCTTTTTATGTTGCCACCTAGTATATATACTTTTGTTCGTATTTATAAATTAGTATACGTGTTTATTACCTTATCATACAAATATCTTTCTAGTTTATTGACTAAAAACTCAAGTTTTGTTTTTAATAAAGGTAGTTTCTTATCACAATAAAACCCGCGGCTTTACAATACGGACTTTCCATCCACGGATTGCATATTATTCGAATGTTTGTTTTAATTTTTTAATTTCTATTTCATTTATGAAACAATAATTTTCACACATCTTATCAATAACGTTATATAAGCGTTAGTTACCTACTTGTTTATAACAATTTGTTTAATATCAATATTTATCTTTCTTGACTTTTTATTGACACTTCCATTGATATCAGAAGAATTGAATCTGTAAATAATAGTGAATATATATTTACCCAGATACGCGCAGACAGATCAACACCGGAAACTATGCTCACTGGCGTCTCAAACAACCAAAACACAGATCAAGAACAAAAGAAAATCATCATTAGAGGTAATTCAATTTATCTTCTTTTTAATTTGTTATAATTCATCACTTTTTATGTAACACTGAATAAAAGGAAACACCAACATGGTAGCTCAAGTTTTAAACAAACACAACTCTCCCAAAATATATCATCATTTATTGTAACTAAACCATTTTCTAATAATTTAATATTTTTTAACGAAATCTTTTATTTTAATTTCGTTTACAATTACTTTTGTTTGAATCATTCGGAACGTTCCTAAACCAAAACTATAAAAAAATATACCAAACTCTTAGCTCTTATTTCATATTCATATCCATCACTCACATAGTATTAAGAAAAACATATCGATGTATATATGTTGTCTAAGTATTATATGTTACAATATAAATGTTTATAATAATATATAATATTTATTATTAGAGATTCTCTCCTCCTAACCCA
>DVQP01001083.1:0-17282 GCA_018231745.1 Danaus eresimus | reverse complement strand
TTTCTATCAAGAGGAACCGGAGTTAGCCTCTTTAATATTCAGTAATTCCTTGTTTCTCTTAATAATTTAATTTGAACTATCTCCAAACTGTTCAGATGTAAGTTTGCGTGTATGTTAATGTGTTTACAAAATACATTTATTAAGATTTTAGGTTGATTTACTAGGATCAATACTAGTCTCTTACAACTGATAAGTAAAGAAATTTGGGTTATAGTTATTCAGATCTGTTCGGTGAATTATAAAGTCAAAAGAAAAAGTTAGGTGAAAAACAACTAGAATGGAAAATACTAAGTACTTTTTATTTTATTCACATTAATTTCTTAGTTTTTTATGATGGTGGTTCCTAAATCTATTTAGATTATATTGTGATTAAAATTAAGAATAAAATCTGTTTTACAACACGCTAGGAAGTTTTGTGCGAATAACATTTACGTAACCGTATAAGTAAATGGTGTTGGATTATTTTAAAACATTAGCCTGTAGAGCATAATACTTTAGCATCAATACAAAAATAATTAATTATATAAATTCTAAAGTTATTAAAGAGCGATACAAAAATCTTGAAAATCTTCAATGGTTAGAAATAGATTATTATTGCAAATGCGATATAACAATAATTGATGACTGTCAATCCATTACATTATATTATACAAATGACTAAACTAAATGCACATTTTTGTTATCAGCGTCTAGTGACTGTGCCTTACTAATGTGACCAAATCCGAATCCGAATAAGAGCTCTATAAGTATTTTAAACTTAAAATATGACGTCATCTTTTAATCACAAATCAATAATTTCAACTAAACTATAAAATAACTGCGAATTCGGAATCAGATCATACAACCAATAACAATGACGCATCATTATTTGTGAAAAATATAAAGAATTATTTTAGATTGAGACAGGAGAGAAAGTATATTCTATATAAAAACATAACCAATTCGAGAGTCAAGCATAATTTAATTACAGAAACAATTTAACTTCCTTGTAAGTTCTAAACCTTAAATATTGACGAACATATCAAATTGACAGCTAAATCCTCTAAAACGTGGTAACTAGTGAACATGTTGACTGTGAGTTAAAAATGTTTTAATAATCTAGCTATGAGAGCTTTCAATGCTCGTTATGACCTCTAGGAAAATCATTGTTAGGTCGTTTTAATTGGATTATACCAGATTTAACTGACTGTGAGATTCACATTTTTGCTCCTCGTTGAATGTTAACAAGGACGGCGACGCATGTAAAGCAGCTTATTGTTACGTAAAACGTTTTTCGAATACATTTCACATTTCATTTTTTTCCTTTCAAATTATAATGGTTATAAGATTTTATTCATTTTAAAGAATAATACTCATTGTATATGTTCAAACGAAATGAAACAGCACTTGATCTAAAAGCTTAAGTAAGGCTCAAAAATAATTATAATGTTGTTTATTTTCATAAATTTTGAATAACAAATTTACGTTTTACTTATCTTTTTTGTATATATCATAAATTTTAGTACTAAGTTATCAGTGTTTGCTATCAAAGAGAATGAACGTAATTTATGGCTTTAGGATTCTGTAGAAAATCAATGAGAATTATGCTATTAAAAATATATTTTTATACATGTTCGTATAGATATAAAAAAATATTTGGTGTTTATAAATTTAATGAAGCAATATTTTATGACAAATAAGATCTGAGATTTTCGCGAAACATTTAAATAAAACTAATATATTTCGGATTTACTACGTGATTTTCTATTACTTTAAACTACCTAATCCCGACGTTTCGGTTACTTTACAGCATCCTTTATCATGGGCAGACGAGAAATCATCTGCATACTCGTCTGCCCGTGATCACGGTTAGTTAGTTATAGTATATCAGTTTTATTTATGACAAATTAATATATTGGAGATACAAAATAACGTAAATTGTGGATAATGACAAACGTAGTGAAACTTTGAGTGTATATCACAAGAGTAAACCGCGTTCCGTTTTTAAAACATAATTTAGCAAAATCTTGGATCTTCAAAGTACTTTTCGTCAAAGCGTGAAGCTTTAAGTATGATTTTCTGGGCTCAGTAAGTTCAAATGTAAATGTTTAACTGGATGTCTCACAGTCTAAGTAAGTCTTATGTTGTACGGCCATATATGACAAGGATTCAGTTTAAATATTCTTGTAAAACAATTTTGTTGGAATAAATATATCGAATTCTGTGATAAATATGGATCGCAGATTCCGAAGGTTTTCTTGTTTAGTGGATAATAAAGTTGGCAATTAATTCTTTCTCGTTCTTAATTCTTTCAAGTATATAACGCAATATTTTGAGTTTTCCATCTTGTAAACTGTGTGATGCAAAGAAAAAAATATGAATGGAAAAACATCTGGATTACGGTTTTTTAAAAACAATTACTCGAGTATACACCTGTATAAATTTGAAATTGGAAATTCCTGCAAAAAACGAAAGATTAAAGATCACATGGGACAGTACGACAAAACGCCAATTTCATATGTGAGAATGTAATAGTTGAAGAATTTTTAAATAACATACGTCCATCTCAATCTTTTTTGATGCTTAAATTTATTAAGATTTCATAACAGCAAAATACTTTAAGTCTGCTATTATAAAATGTAAATGGTTTTTATAAAGGAAACTTTACATTATAAATTAATTAGCGCCATGTTAATAAACAATAGGTATTAGAGTTGTAAAATTATAAAATAGCAACCCTTTATTTTAGCAACAACGAACAGTTCTGATAAATTAATTTACATTTTATTAAGCTATCACTAATTAATACCTTATATAATATTTAAAAGAAGGATAATGCTTTCTAATTTGTTAGAGCTAATTCCAATTATGCGGGATATAAATAAATGAAAAAAGCTATCATAATTTCTATTAAATTAAGGCAATTGTGTCATAAGAATACACTCATATATCTTATATGAAGGTTTTGTAAATTTTTCGTATGAATTGTTGTCAAGATTTACTAAATAGTATGACTTAGATACAAGACTGACGTTGAACTTAAAGAATTTGTAATCTGTCTCACTCTTACTATAAATCTGTCACAAATATTCACATTGACAAATCGAGTGTAAATAAATCCGAAGTGCTACAACATTAAGTTTTATTTTCACATTTCAATTCCTGGAACAATTTTAACAATGACGGCTTTGGACGACTTGCCTGATGTCACCTCTTTCTTCGGAATTGATCTTAAGACAGGATCAATGATAATAGCAGCTCTCGGTGTGGTAATAGTGTTTTATATCTGATCACTAATGACTAAGACTTACGATATATTTAATCGTCTGTTTATTCTAATCGCTAAAATAATAGTTTAATCTATACATTTATTGATATCTCTTAAAATCGATTTTGCCCTATAAAAAGACAAATTTAGTCTTTGTTATGACGAGCAATAAATAAATCGTATTACTTACAAGTTCAATTCCGTCGATAAACTCATTGGTTCCTGAGATGTGAATAGATTATTATAATTATATATTTAGAGAGATAATATTAAAATAATTTTGACAATATACATATCTGGTTGTCACCAGGAATATACGTCTATGTGACGTAAAGCACATTTCGAACTGGAGATTCCTTAGAATATATATATTTAAATACATATAAGTGCGTATGTCTGTTCAATGTTGAAACTATGTATATTAAGCAAATTATAGGATCACATTTCTTTTACATAACGTATTTGACAAATTACAATTTTTTGAAACCTAAAATATAGAGAAGGTATAATTAAATAAATCTTGCGGTTTTTTTTATTAACATTTAAAATTTTAAACAGACAAAATAGTTGGTACATTTATAGAAAAGTATACACTTTAAATTTGCTCTCGTAATGTCTCTCGTAAAATATTTTACATGTTTACTATGTTACACTAAATATTGTGATCCTAAAAGTAACTTTAGCAATAAAATATTGACATAGAATATGAAATTGTATTGCAAAATAATTTCAAAATGAGATTTTTTACTCTTTATATTGAAAACAACACAAAAACTTTAGACGCGTGTTGGAAAATATTTTACCAACAACATTTTAGAAACCAATAAAAGTCATTTAAACTTCTTGCTTCCATTGAAATAGTCTTCTTGAAAGTTGACTGTTTTGTAACGAAGCAGAAAATACAACAGCTTCACCGAAGGGTCGTAAATAATAGTCAAATATATTAAGCCATCTCGTCTGCCCGTGATCACGGCTACTGTAAAGTAACCGAAACGGGATATGTTAGTTTAAAAATTAATAAAAAATCGCGTAGTAATCTGAAATTTTTGTTAGTTTCATATATTAAGGCAGTTTAAAAGAATTATCAAAAATGTGAAATTGATTATGATATAACTGTCAGTATCAATATCGAATGTGATCATTTTACCAACATCTGATGGCATTAGATCTATATTTTCGTAATTCCAAAAACACCCATAGTCGGCACTTAGAATTTGAGGAATAAAAATATGTTAAAATATTACTTAATATTAAAGGAGTAAAGAAAGTAGAATATTAATATTAACACGCAACTTGATCTGCATAATCAAAGGAATCACTGAAGTTATCGACAAACCCTATATGTAATATTAATCTTAAATTTAATTTTGTTGGAAAGTCGTGAAAAGGTTAGAATGTAAATACATTCACTATTAAAATTCCTTGCCTGAAGTTCTACGCTCCAATAAAAATCTGTTCTCTTTCAGGTACATCCGATGGCTTACGGGTGCTCTTTTTTTATACCTTTGAGTTATCTTTTAGTCACAATATGGATTCTAGTAGCGTTGTATTTTGCTGCTAGCGTTGTACTATTTTTTGGACTCGCAAAGGTTTTAATATTGGTGTTCATGTTAGTGATTATCGAATTTTTTAAGCATTTGGTTAAATATATGGAAATATTTTGCAGGACTCGCCATCTTTATGTATTCTTTGGATTTGGTACTCGGTGATCTTTGTGGTTGTGATGTTAATGATGATGATGCTTTTGGCCATTGTCTTCACCTCAAGAAAACAAAGAAGCAGAGTCATCATTGTCTTACTTGGCATGCTTTGGTATATTTGTAAGTGGTCTTTATACATACATATATTTGCTAATATCAAATTTTATTTACTACAAGTAATATCGCTAATTAAAAAGAATCCCTAAAAAATAATTTTAAGAAGAGCCACCGATATTTTAAATAAACTTATTCACTTATAAAGCAGCAGTCTGTCTATGGTTTCAAAAAAGTAATTTTTATAATTTTTCAATGTTTGTCTAGTCAATGTCGTTATTTTAAAAATTTTAACAAAATACACAAAAATCAAGTGTACATATCTAAACTAAATAATAATACAAGAAATAAATTTTAAACATTCAATAGCATATTATAAATAATTTATTTTCTTGAGCAAATCCGTAGGCAAAATAGAGTCTGTGATAAAACCTTACTAATTCAATATTCAAAATCAAGAAAATTTAAAACTCCCTTCAATATACTAAAGCCTCTAAACAAAGCTGCGAGCAATATCCGAAACTTCATAGATCTGGTTTTGTTCCAATACTGAAGGCACATAAATAAAAAAATACACAAAAGCATTTTCACCAATGGTCGCTTCAAAATAATCCGCTTCCATTTGTTTTGACTGGAATTTTTGAAAGTAAATTCAATCTACAATTCCATGAAAAAAAATTGATTTATAATATATGCATAGCCACCACTGAGCTTTTATATAACACTTTTAACATTATTTCCTCTCGTAATGTATTACTCAATTTTATTGTATGAATTGTAAATGCATGTGAATAAAATTTAAATTTATTTGTAATTAGTTAGTTTTTATTTAATGTACGATGTGAAATAGCACACTAGCTTATACTTTGGATATACGTTGTGGCTTAATTTAGACCAAATAATCTCGAGTGATGACAGTGAATAATCAATAGTTTATGATTTTTTCTAACCTCAGCAGTTTTTTCAACTATCTATAAGCATTACCTTAAAATTTCAATTTGATTCATAAATATAAGATATAATATTTATAATCTTTGAATATTACAGTGACAATCTATTTTATCTTGGTGGTTAACAGTCATCGGAAACAATTGCTCGGTCCAGGCTGGGGAAGCCTTTCTACTTTCACAGAGAAGATAGGCTTTCGAAATTAATATTGAAAATTAATATAAATTACTAGATTATTAAAATAAATGTAATGTTATTAAAAAAATTGCTTTATTCTGTACCTTTAGATACACTATTAAATATATACAGTGTCCACAACACAAAAGTAGAATATCGTCATCCCATAGGAAATAAAAATTAATTTATTTTCCTCCCTAAATGTGTTCTTATTTTCTTTCATAAAGTATTTTCGTTAAATTAAATTTTGTGAATTCTTAACATGTTAAAGTAATTTTTAATAATCACGCCAACCTTCCAGCCTCCGATGAAACAATATCTATTCATATGTATAATATATGTACTTAAACAATTTAATGAAGCGAAAAAAATTTTATATCTACGTACAAATGTACACGTATTTTATACCACGAATTCTGCTTTATTACATTCAAAACATTACGTGATTGGCCACAGTGAAACAAAAAATCTCTTTGCATATATTTTATTTAATGAAATATTTTTTTCAATAGTTAACATTATATGTCATTGTTCTGAGCTGCTAAATTCCGATTCCTTTCCTGAGTTTTCAGTTCCAGCCAAAAACCATAAACCACTAACACGAAGTATGTCAATATACCTAAAAGAAACTAAAGATATTATGATGTTCATTTCTGTTAGCTATTTTTTATTTTTTATACACGTATGTATAGTATTGCTTAGGAAATATTAATAATATTATTTTTCGTGTTTATAATAGCGCCACTGTTTTACTGTTATTAAAAGGACGTGAGCACATCAGTTACGTAAGGTAACAAGCTTTAAAACAAATCTACATTCTTCTTAATCTAATACTGACTTAAGAGTAGTAATTTAAATAAAACTAATATTTTCTGATGTTGGAAATGAAAATTCCATCTCGTCTGGCCATGATCACGGCTGCTAAGTAAACCGAAACTTCGGGTGTATGTAATTTAAAATGATAAAAAACTCGAAGTACGTCCGAAAATATTAGTTATATTTTCTGTTATATAATTTTGAAGGTTTTTTATTCGTTATACCATATTTAAAACAGAATTTATTAAATTAGCATTATCTTTTCAACCATTCTGTAATATTATATACATATATATCTACAGAGATAATTAACGTTACTTGGTAATAAAAATTGTTCTCGAAATCCATATTCAATAATTTGAAGTAAAAATCACAGAACACTTACCAATTGCTATTAAACCCAATATAAATGAAAGAATCCACGCTATAAAATTTACATCTGTACTATAAATACATATTAATATTATAAGCAGAAAGAATGTTTGTGAGAGCCACATAGCTGTTATGACGAACCAGGATAATAAGACGGATGACTTTTTCTGAAAATAAGTCACATAGTGTAACTTATAACATTTTATAAGATAAACAATTTTAATTTGTATATAAAATTAAATGGAATACTGTTTCTGTGATTTTTTTTAATATAAAACTTTGTTTTGATCGAAGCTATTACTGTTAAAGATAAGAGTTACATCAAATCTTTATAAATTTGTGTATAGAAAAACTTTGTTATCTGAAGAGAAAAACTAAATCGATTCTTATGAAATTTTTAAATAATATTTTAAGAGTTCATCTTTGACATTATTTTATGTTTTCTTTAACTACACTAATTCCATCTTTATAGATTGAATAATTTACAAAATATAAAGTAAATTCAATAATAGTTAACCAATATTTACATAATTTACCTCCTTTACGCCCCAAATCAGCCAAATATGCATGACGAGCATCACAACGGTGTAAATGACGCCAGTGATACTGAAGCTGTACGCATTCCTCCATACAAACCGTGACGAGCAATTGTCATTATTCATCAATATCACTTGTGTGATAAGCGCCAAGATACATACTACAGAGACGCACTGATAATTAAGAAAAGGTTATTATTTAATGATTAATTAATATATTAATTAATGATATACGAAGCTTATTACAGAAAATATCAGAGCGTCATGAATATAAATATCTTATCAAAAATATTACATGGAAGCGAAAAAATGTATTATTGATGTGTAATCGAGACTTGATAAATTTTATATATACAATATATGTTACAGGGTTCAATGACCTATTATATTTAACGATACATTACTTACTATAAGAACTGTAGCACTGTATATAGCGCCTGTACTTAGTGGATAGCGGCAAAGGAATTTCTTTGGAGCGATTCTTATCAACATATCTCTAAATAACATACCAATATAATGTAATGTCACAAATTTTATACGACGTTCAACCAACTCGATCTCACTACTTTTATTGGCTTTATAAACTATTTAGATTTCAGACGGTACTTAAATAAGACTAAGAAAACTCATTTAGTGTGCCTTTGTCTTATTGGTCATTTTCTTCTTAAAAGATTTTCTCACCACTTTATAAATGTTTAAATTACTAATTACTAATTTTCGTGTAATTATCACTTGATTTAAATTTAACGGCTGTTGAATAATTTTTTATGTGCAATTAAGGACGTAGCAGTTTTTAAAAGAATTGAAAATGAAGAGCATAAATATTTTTTTAATATCTATACTCTTTCGAAATCAATAATAATACAAACTATCAATTCAAATAAAAAACAACGAAACTGATCATTAAAAAGGTGAAAAAAACTTATCTTATTTACAGAAGTCGCTTGTTAATTAAGAGTACTCTTAAATCTTTTATATTTTTATTTGTATAGATATATTTTTATCTTTATATGTAAATCCGCCGTCAGCAATATAATTCATATTCGCACAGTTCAGCTCCACAAACAATACAAAAGGATAAATATAATTACTGAATAATTAAATGTGGATTTAAGGAATATTTGTTTTGCAAAGCTCAAATGTTAATGATGTTATTGTATTCTAACAAAATCTACGCTAATTATTCTAATGAACGTAATGTTGGATATTATTTTTCTCCTTGCACAATATTATCATACATTGTTAATGATAACAGTATATAAATGTTAATTTTACCCTCCGACTACATGTTATTGTTGTTTAAAAATTTACTTTCAGCTTATTATTTATATGTAATTATGTTGAAAGGTTTCATTATTCATATATTGCATGTGGAGTAAAGATGCCACGACACGCAAACACATCAAATGTCAAATTATTATTTGAAAGCTGATAGCCTTAAGCTTAACTCCTGATATGATTATGTTATACGTACATGAACGATATATATATCATCATATATATATGAGATTAAAAGCTACTATGATCAACAATATTCATAGTTCTTTAGTCATTTCGAATTACGAGTTTGGAATCAAAGTATTGATCTAAATTTAATTAATTTAACTAATCTAAAGAAGTGATCTAAACATTTTTTTAAATCGTACTACATCCTAATTAATTTGTATTTCATTACACTTTAGTCATATAGCGATAATTTATTTAATGAAATAATACGCTTATGTTCAAAGCATCCCACATGTCGGTTATATTAACATCAAAACTGTTTTCGACGTTCTGAACTGTTTTTATATCATTAAAATCTATTACAAACAAATGTTGCGGCCTATTAATGAGGTTGATATGTTAGAGAAACCTTACACCATTACCGCATTCAGATCTGATACGACACGTATGGAATTTACGGATGTTTTTAACAATATTGTTCCTTAAAATTATAGAGATACTTACAATGATTAATGATTTCATAAACGAAACGTTTACAGTACAATCAAAGTATACATGTGAATATGTTACTGAATTCCAGGATGTTTTTGAACACGATCCGAATTGGAGAAAAACTGTAGTTGGATGCTACGTTCTGCTTTTGCTCCGGGATATGCATAAATTCCAGTAAGTCATGTTTATTACGATGATGATTATTCAATTCATACTATTAAAGAACATTTCAATAAATTAATTTACAATAAGTAAATCAATTCCTCTATAGCATAACGATTTTACAGACAATATATACTCGTTTGTATGTTAATATTAATATTATAATTTGATATTTTTAACAGTTTTAATATATTTTTTTCTAAGCATTATCTATCAAGATGAGATGCCGGAAATGGCAAATAAGTTTAATAACTCTGTTGATATTTATGTTCAACCCATGGAGTTACGAGAAGAAGACTTGGGTGTTATTTATCCTATACAATGCATATTTATGTGGCGGTAATGTAATTTTTGTTGCATATATTAAAGCCTGAATTATTACTGTGAATCATATTTGGCATTCCTTGTGTGTTTTAGATTGTAGACCAAAGCACTTCTCTATATTTATCCAGGTTATAACTATGCTAAATTATGAATAAATCCGATTATCAAAATCTTTACAAGCTTTTAAATAAATATCAAACAAAAAATGTATTTAAAATTAAAGAGAAGAGTTTTTTATTTAAAATTATATAAAAGAGTCAGTTAAACCCCCCTATTTACAAAAGTTTACAATGTTTTTGTAGGTGTTCCAATTGATATATTTAGTTTTTAAATGTATATTGTACTGAAAAGAAATAAGAAAGTTAAAGTCCATTTGCAAAACTCGCTTTTTGTAACTTTCACAATGAAATCGTAAAAACAAAACGAATCCATAAAGACTATTTTTAGCTTCGTCACATCGCACGTGATGGTGTCAACATCAAGCCGTCACGTGCTGAAGCCTCGTAAGATTTTGGTTTTATTAATACAAGCTGGAACCCGTGACTTTCCAAAAGAAATTTATGGTTTCAAAAAACACACAACGTAAAAATTATAGTCTTAATATGCGAATAATAATATTTTGAGATATAATACTTTATTGCAACTTTGACCAAAACAAAAGATTTTAATCGAATATTTTTCAGGTTTGGTTTTTTACTTCGTCAAAGATACAATGCTTATCTGCGAACCTTCTATAGCGAGCCATTCACAAACTTGGTATGGGTCTGCTTATTCATCATAGTTTTTATTGGCTCACTTGAATTCTACCTTCTCAGTTATTGGGATTCCAAACAATTTGGAGGGGAGGGCAGTTTCGTTCATGAGCTTTTATTTGCATTTTCTGCTTGCTGTCAGCAAAGTAAGTAGCTGGTTTGAAATATCATTTATTGGAATTGCTAAGAATTAAGGAAAGCTCGCTGTAAATTTTAAAGCCTGTTTTAAACATGTATGTTCAAAAGGCTCTACAGCTATGGCTTGGGCTACCAAAGTCTTTTAACAAAAGTTTTTTTGTAAAAATTAATATTTAATGAAATTTTATATAACCTTACACCATTACTAAATAAAATCCAACTTAAATTTCTTAATGTAGAGTTTTCTTACAATTTTTTTATGCTATAGCTTCATTCACATTGTAATGTTGTAATATTTCGCCAGTATCAACGCGTTTTTTTTTTTGAATTCTTACTATTTCAGTACTTCCCATGCGAGTTGTGTCAGTCTCACGTCGCATCGCATATCTGACATTTATAATAGGTGTATACATCGTTCATACCTATTACACATCCAACTTACTGTCACATCTTGTAACTGAAAGGGAAACAACATTAAGTCTAGAATCTCTCGCTAAAAGTGACTACGCGTTTGAAACATATAAGGATCTGAATCTCATCACCGATAAAAAGGTTAGCTATAATTATGTTAATGTGATATTTGTGTAGCAATAATGAAATAGACTTATTTTTACAACATGAGTATTATTATATAAATATGAATATTTTTATGATTTTACGCTTGAATTTGTTACAATTAAAAACGTTTATAACAGAAATACGAGTCGGCTATGGATAAAAATCTAAGTGTTGTATGGAGTAAGCTGCAAAACCTTCAAGTTGTGAGCCTGTCATCGGCTATAACTTCAATGATGGATCTTAGAGCAGCTGTCTTGACTGACTACATCACTTTGTATCCCATCGTAAAGAGAAGTACATCATATAATAAAAACAGTTCAATAGAATAAAGCAAATATATATTTTTATATTCAACTTTAATTATTCTTAAATTTATTCGTATATAAATTCTGTCATATATGTATTTATAAAATTAATTCGTAAAATATTTAAACAATTTCATCTAATAACTAATAATTGTAATATCTAACAATAACATTTTTTTTTATTTCAAACGTCTTTACACGGTTCACGGATTATTGCAAAAATAAAATAGTTGAAACTTTCTTGACAGGTTACGATATGGATGATGTTTGTACTTTGGTCGAAATCGATCTCTACTCAAACGTCAAGAAATATTTGTTTACATCGAAAAAATTTTCTTACAAAGAACAATTTAAAATCGGGTAAATTCAAGTTTCGAATTATGTTTTAAGTTACACTTACGTTATGTTATACGTTTCTCATTCATGCTTCAATGAGTTTCTTATGATCCTTGTTTTAATTATTTTAGCTGTATTGAAACTCGGATTCGATGTTTTTCTTATTAGACATATAATTATAAATACTTAATGAAAGATATCTTAAAAATATATATTTAGTCACAAAAAAAAAACTAATATAAAAGTAAAGGTCAAATTTGGAAACGAAATCATTTTTTAAACTCTGAATTAAAGAGCCTCTACCTAGATAACCATTATTCAAAGCAGAACTCTACGCTGTTTCTTTGTGTTATATGCCTTTTAGAATACTGTTCTCTTTACTACATTTAATAAATCTCATTTTCCAGGATTCTAAGATTGAAAGAAGCCGGTCTCATTAGGCGTCAAATCTCCCTGGATAAATACTTACCAGTTAAATGCAGGGCTTCTGTCAATCACTACAAGACGCAATTTGAACATACAACAGCACTACTAATTCTTGTACTAACATCTTATGTTCTAGCGTTTGCTATCATGATCTTTGAAAGAATATATTACCAGAGGAATAAAGTGTGGCCTTATTTTAATTAGGCTGTACAGTTTATATATATATATTAATGATCTGTCTGCTTGTAAGCCACATGAAAGATTTTTTTTCAAACAATACATTGTAGTTTTATTATAATATTAATAAAAAGAAGATCATTATTAACATGTTTTTCATAACCTTTATCCAAAATGAAAAATAATATCTTTAAAGAATTCACCAATGAAAGCAAATTTATATTAAGGTATAAATATTATTCACTGCTTTTTGTCGGGTCTCTCCGTAACATTGCTGCCACTTAAAAATATAATTTACAATATTTACCTTCAAACAAGGAAAGTGCAACAGTTAAAAACTTATCATATTATTAGTACTTTATTCAAATTAAGCAATAATGGAGTTTTCTCCACGCCTTTGATTTAATAGTATTTTCGGTGAAATATTTGAGAACTAAACTCTATCTAGTCTTACCGTTTTTATATATGATCTTAACTTGATTAAACAAAAAATTACTCCAACGAACTTATAAAAATCAAAATCATTGTAATAGCGTGGTTATTGAACAAGATAAAATAGTACTCTCTTAATATAATTTGTAGTTTCATAGAAATAATACGTACAAAAACTTTTTATTATAGCAAATTATGATGTAGAGACTAATAAAAGTTCTTGTACTTTTTCTTTTTAAATGTCAAGAGCAACGTGCTTTATCTCAGATATTCTATAATATTGACAAGACGAGTACACTTCATGGCATTGATCTCAGAGATAATATTTGCCTATCAGATATCTAAATTATATGTACATACATATGATTGTATATTAGGAATAAGAGAGATCAGACTTTTAATTCAGGTTGTAAACTTTCCTCCTACATTAGTATCTTAAACATGTAATGTTGTTCATTAAAGGTAAATAATCAAGTTAAACAACTTTTTGCGGAAAAACTGTATTAAGATATAAGTCTTTCAGAGAAGTCTGTCAAATCAGACACTAATTGAATGTATGATAGAAAATTACGACAATATTTTTTTAAAGTATGAGATAAATATATTATAGCAACATTTAAAAAATTACACATTTTAATTTTGCCGAGTTTGAGGGCAACAATGTTTTTAAAAGAAATGCCTACAAAATTACAAAATTTACAGTAAAGTAAAATGTTTAGAAGCGGACTTGAATAATATTGATAATGATTCTCATATGTGTGTGATTAAGTAAAATAAAATTGTTGAAATTCCAGATATATATATCATACATTCAATTAGTGTCTGATTTGACAGACTTCTCTGAAAGACAAAAACACCAGAAAACAGAAATAAACGATAAATATTTTATTGTATTCAAAAAGTAACAAATCTTAGGAGTCTTGTACACTTTTTATACTTATTAACTTTTTCCATTTCGTTAGCTCAAGAAACCCCAACGATATTTTGTAACTCTTTTGTTGAACTTTTTTAATAGAAACTTAAAACATTGCTACGGTTTTGTTATGAAATTATATTCTCTGTTACTATCAATGGATTTTCTTAGAATTTCTTTCATTATATTCCCTCAGTAAAGCAATGTATGCTGTAAAAATATTACCCTCTTTGTTCAGTCTTAGTATCTATAGATTTAATTCCAAATACATTGAATATAAATAAAAATAATAAAATACTAAAATATCTTATAACTTACAATTCTGAATAAAAAATTAAAAAATGCTAATTACTCAGAAATAAAACATTTAATATTCCTGTCAACGCAACTTTCGGAGACTTAAAAAAGTTCTATATGTAAATATATTATTTTAATCGTGTGTTGATTTTCGATTGTCCATACCACTCCATGGATTTTTTTTCATGTAATTAAAAAACTGCCAATAAATGTTGTCTTCAGATAATTAATTAATTAATTGTTTAGTTTTAAACGTATTTGCTTAACTTAACATGAAACATCTACTAACAATTCTTTAGTAAATTAAAACTCTTCTAAATTCGATAAAATTTACTAAAAAATAACGTAAACATTGAAGAACATTTCAAGACTTAAAAATATATTTTTTTCATTATCCACTTCCGGATGCACCCAAACCATAAGGAGACGAGGATGCAGTCGATAAAAAATACACACCTGGTGACCCGGGTTCTGAGTTAAAACCCATATATGCTATGTCATTCTTCGTACACATGCCGTTTTTAAATGCAGTCCAATTTTCGCATTTGCGTGCTAAAAAATATTAAAACGAAAGCATATTAAAATAACTTTAAACCCAAAAACAATATTTTTCTAATCAATATTGATGAAACGAAAAGAGTGTAAAGATTCCAAAGAATAAGGAAAGTACAAAAATCTTGTTATTTATTATTTTTCAATATAATATTTATTTTTATTTCTAATGTACTCATACATATAAATTATTTTGTATACTATACCACAAAAATGTTTGATAAAATTGCCGGAAGATAGCATAACAAATCCATAGAAAAGAAAGACGATTCTAAAACAGTATGTACCTGGGAAGTTTTCCGAATTATTCACTGATTCGGCATACAGCTCCCAAGCTCGACTATGATCACAAGTAGACAAAAAGCAACCCGGCTGGTACATTCCACTATTCGGATAAAAATCCTTGTGTCCTAAAATGGATATCAAAGTCTTGCTCACAATAAAACTACCAGCACATCCACGTTTCGATATTAAAATGTGAATGATTATTATAATAGAACAAGATATAATGTCTCTCGTTACCTACAGGCAAATTTAACCCCAATAAACCAGCGTTAGTGTGAAGTACGTCTACGTATTCAGCGTCTCGTCTATCCAGTCTACCGTCTAAATGCACGTTACTAAAACAAGGACCCGCTGGATCAAGACCTGTTATTCGACGTAGAAGCTTATTAGTATTTTGCTTGACCTTATTTCCCGCAACACCAGCTATATGAGCTCCCAGACTGTGTCCAACAAGGGTAATTTTTGATGGATCAACTCCATCTGCAATAAATCATTATACAATAAAGCATTGATTAGAAATAATTTAAATCACTTTACAAGTAACTCACTTTTAATCAATTCACTTAATAAATCACCAAGTTTGTCACCCAAGAAGCGTGCATATGTCGAAGTTCGAAAATACTCGTAAGTAAAAACATTACTACCATCCATCGCGAAGACGCCTACATACTTTTTCTTTAAAAATTCTGGAGCCACACGGTTCACCATTAAGCCGTCGGAACTTTCCATATACCCATGAATAATAATGATGACATTCCTCGTATTTCTCATTATCTTCTTTAAATTGTTGGTGTTATTAAGATTATATTTTACTTTACCGTTTCTAGTTATGTGATCTAAGCTTATATCAAATTTTGTATTATTCTTTTGTGATAACTGTTCATATGTTATTCCGAAATAGCTCTTTAAACCTTCACCTGTAACCATATTAATAAAATCAGATTATTATTAAAATAATATATTGAGACAATACAACGTCTGTGAAACACAAAAAAGCGGGATATAAACGTTTACGTCTTATATCTTTAGTGATTTCGAAAATAAAAACAAAATTATATAATCACATGTGACAAGTTTTCAATCTATAGTTTTTACTTTTATTATAACTATAATTATCAAGATAGGCAATATAATTCGGAACATCCTCATTTATCACAAGAATATAAAAAATGAATAAAAAATGAACCTACATACTCGTAAAGTACAGGTCTGGGAAATTTAAGCAATGAGCAATTTTTATAGATTTTTAAGGGTTTAACTTGCCGACTTTTACATATATTAGTACATAACAACATTTTTTTATTTTTGATTGAAACATCATAGCATTGAAAACTTAATTAAACTTTCTCAGATATAAGGGTAATGAAACAAAAATATACATGCATCTATTGGATCCAGCTTGCACGATTGGCTGCAGAACATGGAGGGAATCCAATATAGAACTGACACTAAATCTACCTTGCTGTCTGGAGACACCACCAGTGTAGACATTTATTGCTACCGTGAAGAACAACACTTTTATAATCCGCACTGAAATAAAATCGAATTATCATTGAATAAATATATACATAGTAAGTATAAATAAGATCATTTTGTTCTGTTTTAATAAATTCATTTAAATATCAAATGAACATTATTAAAAAATTATTCACTTATTTTAAGACTAGTAAAATTATTTTTTTCTGGTTAAAAAGATTACTTCTGTATTGTAATTTTACATAATCGGTAGAATGAAAATTTAAGAAAATTTTATGTCTTTATAATTAAGATCGGATACTTTATAACTATGGTATAATTAATATTAAGAAAATTAATTAATATTAATAATAATAATTAA
>DVQP01001082.1:0-17287 GCA_018231745.1 Danaus eresimus | reverse complement strand
TTATAGTAATAATAAATATAGTAATTTATAGTATTTGAATAATATAACAAAAAAAAACTTACGTTATTCTCAAGAAGTATATGTATGTATGTTTGAGATTTGCCACGTTCTATCCTGTAAAAACAATGGAGGTTTTTTAATTACATTAAACTATAGGCTCAGAACATTTTGATCTACAATAATAGTACCTACATGTTGGGGTACTAGCTTAAAAAAATGAAATAAAACTGTGTGCTATTTGTAGCGATCGCCATCAAATAGGTTAATATTTAACTAAATGTTATGTCCAAAAAAATAAAGTGTTAAAAAAAAAAAGCTTTAAAGTTTCAATAAATGTGGTCTATCAAAGGCAAAGAAAGTAACAAAAGTTACATTGTAGAAATGTGACACCCGAAAAAACATACTCTATCATTTTAAACCACTTCGGGTTAGTTATATAAAAATACGTAATGTTAATATTTTTTAAAGCAAAAACTTGCACATATCACAAGCTAAATCCAAAAGTATGTAACATAACGATTGTCGGATTACAGAGGGCTTTTACGGTCTGACCGCAATGTGCATGTTTAGCTCAGGCTTAGACTCTAAACGGTTTACAACCATATAATGACTTCGTATACTGTAAATTTAAATTTTATTTCATCTTTTTAAAATCAACATATTTTTACTGTATAAAAAATAATTCATATTCTATATTTTGTAATATTAAAACTACAAAAAGCGAACTTAACTTCTATCATAATAAATTATACTAATGTGTAACTCGGAGCGAAACCAACTTATAAGGGCGATTTCTGATATCATCTGATATTCATCAATCTTGTGGCATTAACACGCCGTCTAGATAAAGTCTCGCTAGCTCTATGGTTCGAACGAATGCAGGTGACTAATTAACAATGCGGGGAAACGGGACAGTTATATGTTTTTTAACTTTCCAGACAGAGACGGATATTATGAGAACCAATCTATCACTGTCCTATTGAATCAGCGCGAATAGTGAGAAGTGTTGACATCATGACTTTTGCTTACTAATTGTAACGGATGATGTTTTTAAGAATATTTCATTTGTATATAAAAAGTTTACTATTTATTCCGATTTTTAATACCAGCTAATTTAATACCAGCTTTATACACATTTACTATCCTTTGAAACATAAATCGAGTATTAAATGCTTAAAATAATATGTAAACAGATTTGACTGGGAACAAATTCACAAACATGACTTAATTAAGGAAGTGAATGAAACAAGTGTAAACAATTTGCAAAATGTTTTATATAGCATTTATTCGTTTTCAAATTTCAGTGTTAATAATATACTCGCTAAAAGTGACTCGTGAACTTTGTTTGTACGCAATGGTTGTGTACTGTTGTTATGAACTTTAGTCGACAGGAAGCTTTTAAATGATGCTACATTTCTATGATACAGCAAAAGCTTTATTATTATGATTTTTTTATAATCATTCCATTCAAAAATGCTTTTGTTATAGAGGACACTTTTTTATGTATGTATTGTTGTTATCTAAATCATGCACGCTATCGAAAAATTATTTGGGTCACCTTGTAAATTAGAAAATGAGAAATGATTAAAAATAAATAATACTTGCAATAATGTCCCTCTAGATAACTTTAGCATCTTGTAATCGAGCTAATTTTGAAAAGCGAAGTTTTGGGTAGAGAAACATACTTGTTAAGAACATTAAACACTGCAAATCAGATTACGACCAGCACAGAGTTGAGACCAGACAGATTAAAAAAATAATTGAGTACTTTTCTCATTATTTAACAATTATAGTATATTAAACAAATAGATTGTTTCACTGTTATACAGCAATCATATAAAATGTTATTTACCTTAGAATATTGTATAATTTGGCGCCCTCTATTTACTCTCGGTGTATGTATGCACATTGCATGTTTGTTATATGAATATTGATACTTGGACGGTTAAGAGAAACATCTTGAGGAAGTCCGCATATATTATGAAACTGAATAGAGCACAGGGTAGTAGCTAAGTGGCTTGCAAATTATTAAGAAATACTAGCACCCATAGTACTGTTAGATCCTTTGAAGTATGTACAGATACAGATGTGTATAATTTTTATTTACAACATAACTTGAAAATACTCTGAATAATATTAGTGAAGTAATTTTCGCACGTCTGTGCTCCCTTGAAATCAGGTTAGAAGGCGAGTGTCGCAGAGCGGAAAGCCTTCACGTAGATACAAAAGTTACTCTGTATTATGTCACTTCATAATTTTTACGGATAAGGAAAATAATATTGAAAACTTGAATAATAATTTCAATGAAGTCCTAAACTTGTATTTAGATAAAGCTCTAAAATAATTCACGCTATTAATTTGTGCGTGTCATAACGATGAAATGAGGATTATCCAAGTACGAAATCACTTTTTGCTTGCCTGTGTCTATGTTTGTGTTTAAAGAAATTTATGTTTAGTTATAATATTAAAAAACTATAATCGAAAACGGGTTTATAAAAGAGTTTCATAGGTCAAAATTACCTGTAGGGCTTAATTGAAATGCATTATTGTTTCACGACAACTACATTATTCATAGACATATAATTTATTAATAATGATAATTACAAAATCAGTTTACGCTATGTAAATTACATCATCACGAGAGATTATATGAGAAAATGAGTAGCGATTTAAACATTATTTACTCGTAGATTTTAAAATAACAGTAGCTATTGTGGCTTAAAAATACACAGTTCGATTTATTTAATAACCAAAGAGATTTTTGTATGTGTAAGATTAAATACCTTTTTATGCTTATTTATAACCTGTAGCAGGTAACCGGTACGAGAATATATCGAGAAAGCAAATTACTGAAACGAAATCGTGTTTTATTTTCAATAACTTTAATCCTTTATGATACTTATATAAATTAATTATACTTTTATTTTTGGAGTTGAATCCAATATGTGTATATATTTTATCAAAATAAAATAATATTGATATACATTTAATTTATATAACGGTCACCGGCACGACCGAGTTAAAAAGCTTGTAACGAGCGGTAACCCAGTTGCGTCACATCAGATCAGTTATGTCATTTTTAACCTCACCGTAATTCCATTAAGGAGGTCTCGGTTTAATGAGAGTAAACATGATATGAAATATTCTGCCAAAGCTCTGGGGTATTTTATATTGTTTATTCGAAATTATTATGTTACGGATGTAATCATTATAATGAGATCATATGTAGCGCTTACCAGCTATACACATCAGTACTGAAATCTAAAATCTAAGAAATTCAAACCTATACTTTTATGAACATTTTTTTCTTTTTATTTCTATATAAATTTAAATGTCAACCGATTTGAGATCAGATTAATAAAGGAGCAATAAATTAAGCGGCTCATTAGAGCGAATAAATGGGTCGATAATAGAGTGAGAACTGTCGTCCGTCCACAAAAGAAAAGTAGACGACAGTGCCTTTGTTCTTACTAAATCGAGTGCCGAAGTCGTTTGTCGACATTAAAGCCCGCTGATTCGACGTTTATGGTTCTGCAACGACGGATGTTGCTTGTGCAATATACGTTGCTAAATAGATTCTAAGATATACTGCTTGACGTAGTTTGTTCTATGTTAAAAAAATTAGGTTAAATTTTTTTGTTAATAAATAGAATTAAAAAATAAATTGCTTATAAATTTATGTCATTTTTTTAGTAGCAATGGTTCAATTTGGATTGCCTTTTAAATTTGTAAATAATTTAGCTCACACGGAATATAGCTTTAATTGTGAAGACGTAAAAATATAACTTAAATCAGAATTTAATAAGCCGTAATGTGTAAAGTTTATAACGAGTTCGATATCAATAAAGTTGCATTTTAAACCACGTGTAAGTTGAAAATTGAATTTTCGAAGCGCATACTTTTATCTAAACAATCGTGTGGGGTATCAAAACAGTCATTCATCACAGCTATCTCCCACCCGCCTCGCTTCAAATATATTTAAGAGAAAATATTAAATATCTGCGCACACGATACAAGTTTAGAGACCCATTTGTTCAGGAAATATTAGAAGCACTCCAGTGAGTATATTTTAAATAACCATATATTCTATTAAAGTGATGTATGTGTAATATTAAATAAGTAAATTTAGGATTTTGACTACCGTATTAGAGAGTTTTAGTAACATTTAGTAATATACCAGGTTTTTCACAAAGGTTCGGATGGGACTTTGTTATGCTAACAGTGCCCTTTTTATACAAAATAAGGGCCTTATCTTCTTGTGTAACAGCGTTTAAGTTATTATATTTTTCATAAACACAAAGACATGCTTGTAGCTCCAATCGATTCTTTGGATTTATTAGTTAATCTTGTTTCATTATCATAAGAAGCCCAATCTTTCTTTGTATAAGTTTTATAGTTTTAAGCTAAAATTTATAAATAATTATTTTATCACTTTGTTGGAATGATAAAAATAAGTATTTATAATAATAAATTGTAAATATATCAAACACTACATATATATCTGCAATGAGGATGTTGTGAAGTTACTTTTAGGCAATAAAATATAGGAGGAATACAATTTTAAAAAAGAAAGGTTCTGTAACAAACAAAATATACAGAAAGCAAATATAAATACATAATGTTTACTTTCTTCCTGTATATTTTGGAAAATGAAACATACTTTTATTAAATTAAATTTAAAGCGAAGATATATTTTAAATTACAATTTTATCTGATTCCAATATACGACAACGCCTGTCTAATTTTTTTCTAAAAATGAAGACTGCAAAAATTTACAATTTTCATTACAATCGCTTCAAAACTGTGGAAAAGGAGCAAGGAATCGTTATCTACAGTCAACGGCTTCAATATAGAATACGATATAAAAATAATAATAGATATTTACACCCTAGTGTAATATAAATAATGAAGCATGACTAAAAGTAATTCGATATGGTAGAAGCTAACAAGCTCTTTCAAAGGAAGGATAGGATACTCTTGTGGATGTGTTTTAAAAAAAATCTTGATCCCAGATATGAAATCTTTATGATATTATATGATTTTAAAATTCCTTCGTATAAAGAGTCGCAGTGAACAAATATAAAATATTTTCTGTGCTTTAAGTTATTATTTTTGTATGGCATTAAGAAAAATTAGTGTTCAGTTTTATCTGTTATAAATTTACAGGTGTTGTTATAGTGGGAAATATTGTACCTGTATTGGAAATAGACACAATAATAAAAGACTTTGCGACTATTTTTTTGAATTATACGATATATTTAGATTTTGTTGTCGATGAATTATTATTTTTTTCACTTACGATATAGATGAATTTGCAAGTAATGCCAATTTTAGAATAAATTTAATTAAAAATCAGTTTCTTCTTTCTTTTAATTCAATTACTATCTTTATCATCAATTTTATTTTATATGAAATTTCGCAAATATATAGTTTAAATTATACAATTTGTTTTAAAATTATCCTGTACTGGTTTTGTACAAGAGCAGTGAGTACTTCACGGCAGTAATACGGAACACGCTACGCCGAACAAAATATACTGCACTTGCTCCAAATAAGTTGCTAATTAAACTAAGCGATGACTTTCCCCACTTAAAATCATTTTCATTTTAATTTTCTTTATTAAAAAGTATTTTTAAATCCTAATGTGGTCATTAGCAGTAGGTAATTTGTTATCATAATGATCTTATTTATATTGGGCGCGGATATTGGGACAAATCTATAAAATTTTAGAATAATAAATAAGCAATTCCTCAGAAGCAATCCACATAAAACTAATGGTTCGAAAACGCGACAAGTCAAGCGAAAACCTGCGATAAAAGTTATCAAAGTGACATTAAATTAGGTATTTTAGTACATCATTCGGATAATACCTATCCTGAAACATTTCCCCGTTTAATGGGATATTTATAGTTTCACTGATAATAATTATGATCTTGACACAAATTATACGTGCTTATTTCTTCTCAGTCTCTCATAGATATATCACACAATTAGAAGTTGTACTCCATCGTAATAAAGTATATTTATATACATTTTGATAACATATATATTCTGCCATTTTTCTTCTGTAGCAACAACTAGTCTTCGTTTATTTTTGACTTTATATAACAAATATATTCAATTTAGAATCACAAATAATTAGTTAAATAAAGGAGGCCTTTAATAAATTTGCTCGATTAAATACTAAAATAAATAGATACCCCTTATATTTGTATTGCTTTTTTTTATTCACAAAACAATTTTTTAATTTATGACACTTGACTCGTCTAGCTGGGCCCAAGGGGCTTAACCTGAAATGGACGCGGCCGCCAGCGAGGAAAATATATATTTCCAAGTTTACTGGTTCATAAATAAAAGTGGAGTGACATTGCGATGATGAACTCTAAAGCCCAAGTACATCTCACGTCGCTTACTGAATATTGAACAAATGCAGGTGTTATAATTTTATAAGTGGAATACTAAATTTTCAGCTGTCAGTTTTATCTACCAATAATCTTCATACGATACGTGTTGATATGACTTCACTATAAATTACTATTATATCGTTAAAATGAATGATAGCGTAATTTATAGGATTCAATTTTGCTTTTGTATGCCATTCATATTTTAAACCTTAATTATTTAAATAAAAAGATCGATGCGCTACATTGTTTGTCTTGTGATTTACTTCCTATTGTGAAAATAACATACATTCTTTACAACTACTACAAAAAACCTTAAAAAGGATAAAGTTTTAAATTTTTAATGACGAAAAATACAATGTTCTGATAAACCCTAAACTGTTCTCAAATTATTTGTTAATGTAAAACGAGTTTAAAATTGCGTTAACTGGGAAAGTTTTAATTGCTACATAATAAGACTGTGTGTAGTTTAGACTCGATATCAGAAAATTCTAAATGGATAAAATTTTATTTATTTACTAAAGGTTCGAGATTATAAGATGATATAAATGAAACGCTTTAAAAAAAAAGATTTGTCATTTTTTGGCTTAAATATTGATTTTAATTTTTCGTAATAAATTAAAAATAACACTGTTTAGCTTTCGTACAAGCCGTTTACATAAAGGCGTAACGCCAAGTCAATAAGCGTAGCGAGTGAAACGTAGCAAAACTTTACGACTACCGGCAGGTGCGCTTCGGTTATAAATTCCAAAGTAAATAACGAGTGCATTTATTAGCGTTAATAAAGTAACATTATCCTTGCACAGCTTGAACTCAAAGAGGGCTATTTATATTTCACTATTGAATTGTAGAATGAAATGTCCAAATTACGATATCAGCTTTCAAATTTTGCATATAAACTTAGTCTCTCCATAAATATGGTAGTAAATCATAGTCATATTTTATTAAACATAACATTTAAAAAATCTACAGTGTGAAAGTCTAGTTCAATTACATATATTCAATATAGTCACAGTGGTCAAAATTAGCGGTGTCCATTATTTTAAACACTATGTCTAAACGTTGCAGTCTAGGCCAGTTATCCATAGCAGAATACACTCTTTCTATGGACAAATTCTTCACTGCCAATCATATGTTTTTTACGGATTCCAAAATATCATTGTAATAAAGCAAATCTTACACTCTAAAACTGACCTTAAACTATAATCCAGTGAGTTATTTCAGATCAGTTGAAGTTCAGAACGTTCGTTTCTGTCCAAGATGGGGTGGATCGAGCTTTATGAAACAGCGTCGAGTGATTTTATTTCTTACAATATAATACAATCCAGCTACGATTGTAAAAAACTATCCGTAAATAGAATATTTTTGTAACCCCTTGCGTACAGCTTAAGTGGAAATGATTTTGAAACCTTAGTCTTGTTTAAATTATTAGTTAAAAAGAACAACTGTGTCTTTTAAAATAATTGACATGGTTTTGGCTGCCCCTTAAACTGAGATAAAATATATTACTTTTGAACAGGAATTTTTTCCCCTACTGCTTTTTTGCTTTAGTCATATTAGTATAGACACAACGTTGACGGCCAGATTTTATTCTATCGCGAACAAAAACGTTTCATTCTTGCTTCCAATATCCCGATACCCGAATATTTTGCTAATACCAAGCTTATGCAGAATTTTAAAAATTGTGTTTAGTTCCCATATTTAATGTATTATGTAATGTAATGTCAGAAATTTAGTTTCCTTTATCACCCCACTCCGTTTTAAAATCACAAAATATTTTACAATATATTTTAAATCGTTTGAAAATGTATAAACAATGTAATAACCAATAACAAAAATCAAAATCATTATTTATGGCCAGTCTCGTATGTATATAAAAATGTTTACTATAGTTACATTTAAAAATCCATTAAATTTATAATTGATTTACTTTTTGTTCTATTACATGTCACATGTATAAGGCAGATGTTAATGTCAGTTTTATTTCATATTAAACATTGTGAGTTAATCAAATAAAACACATTTCTATCTTTTTTTTACATTTCCTTATTATTTAGAGAAAGTAGAAATAGAATGGGTAAACTAAACTTGGTAAAAAATAAATTTGTCGCCGTAAATTGAAACAGAGATGGCGTGATTACCCTTTGATATTTAAAGTCAATTGTGTAAATGTATGTTGTCTTCTGGTTGATTTCTTAAGATATTGCAGAGTTAAAATAGTATATAGTCACTTTTTATTCAAGGATTGGCCAATAAATCCTTAAAATGGAGCTTAAGGTAAATTTTTTCTTGTAGAAAATGATAAATATTTAATTGGAAACCAGCCAAGCCAAGGTATATCACAAGAACTGAGACAATTCACATATTTAAAGGAAAAGGTAAAAATATATTTATATGATTATGTACATTAATTTGTGTTGCTAATCCTAGAATAATTAGACAAATTAAAACTTATTTATTGTTAAAAAGTTATTGTAAACAATATTTATTTTAGGTTATAATAAAGCCAAAATAGTTGCAGGAACAAATATGCTTACAAAAATTTAATATTATATTGGTTATTATTAAAAACTGTAGAACGGTAATCCGGGGTTGAAGCAAAACAGTTATCAAGTTTGGAGTTTATTAGACTATAAACTAGTTATATAGTGAAAAGTCGATAATCATATGGGGTCAACAACTCACTTGAACCAAACCTCTGGCCTGAAGTTGTTGTGACTTCAAACAGACCCAAATTTATAGCTTAATATTGATGCCTGGTTTTGACATCTCTCTGCCGAACAAACCTTATGAAAAGGGCTAACAAGATTGTTACGTCTCTTTGCTGGGTATAACTTCAAAGAAGTTTAATATTTACTGTATATTAAATAATATTTTTATATCATATAAGCCATAGAGGCTAGTAAAATTACCTCAAGATACAGAAACAAAATGATTGTTTTTGTAGAGGTAACGGAGAAACACGTGATTGGAAAATTAAAGAATGTGAAGGTGATTAGAAGTTTATTAAAGAGGATTAAATATAAAAGAAAAAAATACGATACTACATTTTAACGTTAATTCATAGAATATAAGTTACATAAAACTCATTTCTTGAGTTCCTGGTAAGAGGCATCCATCAAGAACAATTTCCTTGTCATGTCATTAAACGGGTGATGTGGGTCCAGCTCCTTGCCGCCGGTCATTGTGATTTGACCGTGGCCATTCTCTTCTGACTAAACATGAGAGTCTTGAAGGTTGCTTATTTGTAGTGATCATTTATTTTTTTCTTCGCGTTGTTGGTTTTATGCTCGATAAGTCGTAGTGACATTTATTTTTTAAGTTAACTGAAATATGAGTTTTATAATTTTACATTTTTATATGCTAACTACCAACTCTTTTAAAGAATTTATGGTACACAATATTCATTAAAATATTATCTTAGAAAGCTCTAATCGAATCGCTATAATATACACTTCACTTTGATTTTTAATAATGATAACCAATTATTTACATATTTAATAAAATATTCTACAACTATAAATATATATATACATTTATATTACAACGATTAGTTAGTTCGTCCTTGAACAAGTTAGGTTCTTTCAGTATTTTCAATACCGTGAAAAAGTATATATCATTGGGAAATATAAGTATAAGTCATCGTTCTATCTCTTGGGCCTTCCAGGTTTTTATATAACAAAAGATGAATTCTTTTTCTTTTTAATAACATAATATTTGGCCGTTTTTTCTAACAGTATTAAAGAAGTAAAAAAAATTTCAATGTAGCAAGTAATTTTAACTATCGCTTTTAATAGTGATTATTCCTTATAACCATAGTCAATATTTTTTATAAAAAAAGTAAAAAAATTGTGGCAACATTGAATAATAATAATTTAGGAGCTCTCTGGAAGAAACAAGCAATATTTCATCAGACACGTAAAACTGACTCCAAAGCAGAATAACCTCTATAAAGGCATAAAATGAACTTTAATGGAATGTGCTCGCGTTTGCAACAACTTTATTGAAATTTGATAAAAATATCTGTATTTTTGTGGTGACATTTTTGTGGTGAATTTTAACAATCTGTAGAAAGAATATTGACTAAGTAATTAATTAAAAAAAACTTAAAGTATGAGCATATCAGATAATTCTAATAAACTTCAAATATTAATAATGTGATAATATAACGATTTTATTACTTTTAGTAAACGATATAATATACAAATATAAGTTATTACCAATATATGTGATTAAGTACAATAACTTTACGGGAAGTTAAATTAGTCTCCTTTCAATAAAACAAAATAAATCACCTTTTATATAAATACGCTAAATGCATAGTCGCTGATCCTACAATTAAAAGTGTTCATAAAAAAAATTAATTAAATTTCAAATAGAATCAATCATTTTTAAAGAGACAACTTGTGCAGGTCGGTAGTTTTTTTTTAATTTTGACTTTACTGTAGCTGTTAGCCCTAATAGCTTTGTTATCGTCATCGGGAGACAAGGGTGGCCCAATGGGACCTACCCGGTCAATTCCATCCCGAAGGGCCCAGAGCGAGTACACCGGTGTCAAGGGTGCCTCTAAGAGGCCGGACCTCTTATTAGAGCGTCGTTGAAGAGAAGGACGGTATCGGGCGATGGGATTGCATGACGCCCCCCGAAGGCAAAACGCCGGAACAACGTGTAAGTATCGGGACCTAGGCTTTGCCGGTGAAAGCAATATGTGTGTATATGGACCCTTGGTGAGTCTTGATGATTTTTGTGTCTGTACAGTCGGTCATATGTTTATTGTCAAGGTCTAAGAGGAGTGTTTAGGAAGCCTAATATTTATTGCAAATTGCCATTGGCTTCGACGCTCCAAGGAGTCTATGAGACTCACTACAAGTGGGCCGCGAGTCCGATTGCTGTTGTTTGCTTGGGTGCTAGAGGGGTTTTTGTGGTCTTAGGGGGCTGGGGAGAGGGTCAGAATAGCTGTTGGTTCTGTTGTAACTCTAGGCCTTTGCCAGGCATTAGTTACAAGTAGGCAGCAGGGATGGGAGCCATATTCTGGACTTTATTGGGGTGTCGCATAGCTTTCGCTCAGTGTTGTGCATCCGGACAGCCGCAAAAATTCGCGGGATGACTATGCTGACCGCAGAAGACGAGGCTGGGTGGCTCCTCCATAAGCAAGAACCTGCTACATCTGACATTCCGTGGTCGCCTAAGCACTTTACGGACAAAAACTAACAGAAATGGCAATGTAAAATACTATTAAAATAATAAGAGCATATACAAAAAATTAGTATCATAACATTGGACGTGGGAATCACCAGACGGCAAAACAAAATTCACTATCTTTTAACAAGTTGACCAAAATTTATCGACGACTGCAGCACCAATAATTAAAATTTCAAAAAAGCGGCCACAGAACCCTCAGAGCACGTCAGAACATGTTAATATGTTCCCTTAACAGTTGACAGTTCAAAGTTAGACCACTAAGACCAAATAACAAGCAAATGATAAACATTATCAAAGAGAAACTAATTTGAGTTTTGAGTTGGACTTGCTAATTTTAGTGTCAAAATCATCTTTTGAGGGCATAAATACCCAGCGGATGTACAACACACTGCAAGAAATATTGATATTAAGACCAGAACCTAACATCGAGAATAATATAAAGGTTAAGAAATACTTATCAGAGAAAGAAACTAAACTGCTAGAAACAAGGTCGAAACTGTTAAATACAAAAAACAAATCAAAAATTATCAGAAACAAAATTAGCGAAATAAGTAAAGGATTTAAAACCCGAATAAGAAAAGATACAGACTGCAATATGCGGGAAACTTTTAAAAAATACATCAGTAAAACTGGAAGAATTAAAAAGCCTCTCCAAAAACTATTAAAGAGAAAACAAACTGGACACCCAGTATAAAGGACTAACTTTCCAAAATGAAGACAAAAAAATATACTACCATTAACAATTATATTCTTCTAAAACCTTTACTCCAGCAAGAACCAAATAGTAAACACGGACTTAAATTATATCAATGCGGTAACACCTATACTAAAGTAAGAAATAAATATTTCAATAGGAACGCAGATAAATGATAAAGCTCCCGGCCCTAACGATATCAATAACGAATTACTCGCTGATTGCAAAAACTAGATAACACCACTATTTAAACACTTTTTCAACGATATACTACTGCACACAGAGGAAATTTCTACGAAGTGAATCACATCAACATTCATTATACTCTATAAATGGGTAGACAAGAGAGAAATTAACAACTACAAACCAATAAACCTCACGTCAAACATCTACAACTTTGTAATATGCAAAAATTATCATTTATCATCATTTATTTATGTATGCAAAAATTATCTTACGTCTTAAAATAGTACTTTCCAGTCAGGCTACTTAACATTAGACAATACACTAACGGTTAGACATTTTTGTGAAAAAGCCAAAGAATTTTAACTACCCTCCAAATATTGCTTTATCGATTTTAAATAGGCTTGGACTCAATAAAACACAACAGTTTTTGGCAATGTCTAAAGAAACAAGGAGTCGACCAGAAGTACATTAGGATTCCAAAAACATACTATAGACCAACAGTACAGCGAGAAATGAAACTGGAGTAACAAACGAAACCAATAAACATAAACAGATGCTTAGGCCAGGGAGATCCATTGTCATCTTAATTATTCACAGCTGTACTGAGGGATATCTTTCAGAGGCTGGAATGGGACCAGTGTGGATTTAACATAAACGGCGACAATCTTACACACCTGCGGGTTGATTATGATAAATCGGTTGGACAAAGCCCAACTACAAAACATAAGCTTTGACCTAGATAGGGCTTTCCTCAAGGTAGGTCTATCGATGAACACTTCTAAAATCAAAGCTATGACAAACGCACTGGAAGACACCATCCTTATAAACGGCGAGCCAGTAGAGTTTGTGAAATAATACAATTTCTTGGACCAACAAATCTCGATTACTCATATAGTGAAAAAAGAAGTCGACACAAGGATTTTAAATGGATGAAGACGCTATTGGGGGTTTAAGGAAATATGAAGAGTACAAAAATTAAAACCTACCTCAAAATAAAACTGTGTTACACTTGTATACTCCCTGTCCTAACATATGGGTGCCAGACCTAGGCTCTCACCAAAGCCGAATCACCAAACTCGAATTTTGTCAGACTCGAATTTTGTCAGCCGAATCACCAAACTCAAATTTTGTCAGACGGCAATGTAAAGGACTATGCATAAGCATAGCAGCGAATACTTGGACTAGAATAGCTCTATTCTGAACTACCCTCTCTGCACTGAAGGCTCAGACTGGAAGGAAATGGAGGGGGCCTCTGCCAAGATTGGGCAAACAGACCAGGTTGTTGGTGTCACTAACTCGTCAGAGTTGTCATGTTGAAGATCTTTGATGCCATTAACCTAATCAAAGAAACACGGATAATTAAAGGGACGGGTAAAACTTTTTCAGGTGTAATAAAAGTAAATAAGACAATCAATCTTTCCGAGACTTGTGATGAACTAGTTAGAAAAGGTAAACTTTCCTTGTACTTTGTAGAACTTATCACAGTTTTCTTTACTGTTAATCCTAGAAAAGTTTCTCAACTATCTAATGTGTAGATTTCCAATACTCTGTAAGTTAGCGTGGTACGTAACGAAGGCTTCGAAACTCTTAAAAGTTATGAGATTCGTCTCACCTCCTAAGTTGGAAAAGTCATGCTTTGAAAGACATGGTTAGTTTTTACTCATATTGCTGTTACATAGTTCTAAATATTTATAAATTACAAGAAACTATTCATATCAGTCAATTCTTTCTCACGCGCAAATATTATTGTATTGTACATGGCTACATCTGAATATATATATTACCTACTTGTCTAATACTGCAAGACAATTCTAAGAATGTATATAGCTATATATTGTAACTAACAGTGGAATTGGACCAAAAACTAATTACAACAAGTACAAGTGACAAACACTATAAACTGTTCAGTTAAATGATTTATAACATTTAAAATTAAGTTAAATGTTCATGACACTAAGTTTCTCATCAAAAATATTATAATATAAATAAAATATATTTCATGTTATGTATTTTTTATTTCTTTTTTTTTCATTATATATTCACCCATATGGATAGATATGATGTAAAACAAGAATATTTAAAATAAACCACACTTTGACTTTGTCTGTATATTATGATCATTATTATAAGATTGAAAACCTTAGAGAAATCTAGTTCTATAGAAGCCTATGATTTATCAAGGAACACATGGCGTTAATTATTTTATTTTGACTGTTATTTCAAAGACATAATTTATATATGGCTGATATAAATGATGTAAAATCTTTTAAATTTTGAATTAAATTTTTCTCAAGGATCTGGTGACTTTAATCTTAAATTTATTGAATGGTTTATTTTTTAGTATTCGAATAATCTGTCACTTTCTACTATTTGCTTATGATCTCATTATTGTTATTATTCAGAACTGCTAGTGTAGGTGCACATTAAAGATGACGTAAATATGACATGTAGATTTACAAGTTAATAAAATAATGAAGTCACATTAACCTATTATTAAAATCTGTGGGTTTCCATACAAACAAACGAAACGAGTCATTCAATGTTTGTACCACAAGAGATTCAGACAATACTCTAACAGTATCTGCCTCTGGCATTGTAGCTCTCAAACGGTTTTACCGAATTCGATGCCTTCTTTTTCACTTAAAAACCTTGTGGGACTTAGATTTATTTGGTTCATATCGATCCGGTGGTATACGAAAATCAGGCCATATTCAAAATGTTGTAAGCCATTACTAAATCAAGTGCCTCACTAGTTGAAGTATAGTCGTTAAAAACATTATGTATATAAGTATAAATTTGTATTTGTTGAAAAACGTAATGATTTTTTATTTTATTAAATTTAGTTCAATGGCACCATTTATTGTAAATGGAAAAATGAGTTACGTATTTGCCTTATATTACGGCATTTGATGAAGAATATTTTTTTCAACCATTTATATGTGTTGTTTTAATTTGGTTCCTAGGATAAAATAAATTTTACCATTTACATCTATTGTGCGTGTGAGACTATCTAAATTAGATAGTCTGCATTGTATATGGATAATCATTACCTTCAAAACATATATTAACATTGAAAGAAATTAACTATATCATTGACTAAATTATATAACTTCATTCCTGATTCATATTTGTTATTTATACTGTATACAAAAATAAGTAAATGTAGTATTTTGATTTTATTATAAAATTTAGAGGTTATTAAATATCATTATAAAAAATGAAACCAAAATAAAAACAAAGAAAGAAACCTGATTGCAAATCATGTTCCTTACATGAGCTTAACCCAAGTAAGAAATTCTACATGTACTAAGAATGATCATATATTTCTCTATTTTCACATGGTTTCATACCAGCTGCGCGAAATTCGCACATTGAGCTAGAAATACGACAAACCTTATTAGTTCACATGTTCTTTACTTATCCGTTCAGTGATGGTTTCGGGGAAATTTACGTATTTTTGTTTTTGTTTTTTTCTATGCACATATGTTTATACCATTTACACAAATGTACATACATATGTACCAGTATTTATTACATAATTTTAAACAAATCACTAATTATATATATGATAAAGTTTTCAAAGATAATTTCACAGTTGACCTCTGTTTCTTTTTTGTTTTCCAGCAAACGAAGATAAAGCATATAGATTCCACAGCAAGAAAAATATAAGACACGCAAGTTTTTGTTATAATAAATACACTAATTACGAATAATCTTAAGACCACATTTGTCATTTTATTCAATAAATATTGTTAATTGAAACATAATTTACAAAAATACTACTCTATCTGTAATTATAATAAAAATATTTGCTGCAATCAGTTTTATTAATGTATTTTTAATGGTAAATAATTTAAAGAACAATGGTTTAAATTTAATTTCACTTTCGTTGATATATCTCAAGTGGCAAATCTTTATACAATAGAAAATTGAAAATAAAATCCTTTAAGCTTTCAATTACCCCAATCGGAAAATCGAGTTTTCATACAGGAATTTTACATTCATGTGATCTTATAATTTGGGAACCAACTCTCGTATAATTTATTATTAAGACCCGAGTGACAGCTAAGTTTTGAAATCGTTTTTAAGTTTTAAACGCGTTACTTTTAATTAATGTAAAAAACATCCAAAATTATTTTTTCCTCTTATCTTTGTAAATCAACACATTGAATTAAATTAATAGTTTATTGTTCAAGCCAATTTATATGTAAATTTGAAATCTGAAGTTACTTTATGTTCATTTTCTGCTGTACTTAAATTGAAGGTAGGTTAAGGAGCACACACAATTACAACTGCCCTAGATATAGCAGTACATAAAACTATAATTATGTCTCGATTCAGAACGGAATTCTCGTTACATAACGAGAGTTTTCAAAAGCAACTATGTTCTATCATTTGCAACTATTCTCAGAGCTAATTGTGATCTATAATTTTCTGACTTCACGTTTTGAGATTAAACGTTTAACAGTTAATGTGTTTTATTCGAAGTTTATATCATAAGAAATAAAACAATAATTTTACTCAGACAGGTAACCGGGCCTACTTACTTAGTTACTTGAAAATTTTATGTGACTTCTGGTGGTATAAAAGTTATTCATTTAAACCTGATCTACTACTATAACCACCTAAAATGGCTTAGGTATTTTTAATGTAAAAATATATATTAATAAGTTTCATATTCCTTGGTAGCAGTAATTTTACACATTAACTTTTTTTTTTCAATTTTTAGTTGTCCTTCACACACACATTCAAAATATGGAAAAAAATATTACTGTTAGCATTTGCATATGCATTATATAAATAC
>DVQP01001081.1:0-17289 GCA_018231745.1 Danaus eresimus | reverse complement strand
GAAGTCACAGTAACGCTAATAATAGAAAGACCATCTAAATGTGAATCTGGCCAAGAGATTAATCAAGGTGCAAAAAGTGCCAACTAGCGACGGCTACTGGCTACTGGGTTACCTTTTGGCGAGTGCCTTGACCCTCTCCGCGGAACGACTGCATGCAACAGAGACGGCTCCATAACGAGGGATACGAACGAGTGAACGGATGAACGGTGTCAAGAACAAAACCCACCAGGTGTATGAGATGTCTCAGCTCGTTCTCCGGCAAGGGCGCCGTCACGGTGTGCTCATTGTTAGGCGGCATGCCGACCGTGATCTGCTTCTGGCGGACCAGCAGATCCGTCACGGCCTTGGCCAGGTCCTCGACCCTCTTCCCCAGCATGCCGGCCGTGTGTCTCACCAGACCCCACAGCTTCTGAGTGCACGCTTTCTCATACAACACCTTGAGCAGATCTCTGACCGTCACCGCTTTGCCGTTCTCCTGGATGCCTGGAAAGTATATTTGAAACATATTTAGAACAATGTCAGATGGCTTCAACGCTGCTGCTAATATAGCGAGGACAGCGGGAGGCGAGTCTGCGGCGCGTGGAATGTCGCTTCAGCAGGCGCTGACCGACGAAGCAACCGCGCACTGATTCCGGACGGTATAAACAAACAATTATATGTGGCCAGTCAGACACCGGCCTGGGACCATGTTATACGGTCCACCCTATCACGAAGTTCAATCTTGGGATCCAGTCGGGAGGAACTATATAATCTAATTGGAGTTTTGTATCATATTCGTCAGCTGTATCTCCAGGGTATCTGAACGTCTCACCGGTGTTGTAGTCCAGGCCGTGCGTGTCAACCAGGTACTGCAGGATGTCTCCCTGGTCGTCCAGATTGTCAAGGTCCCTCAGCGCCGCCAGCAGCTCCGCGGTCTCGTGCTCCGAGTACGAGTTATCAGACCAGGTGCGGCTCCGGGGAACGCTCGGACCAGGCGGACCTGAAAACTTATAACTCACTCAAACACCATGTATGGAAAATAAACAAATGAGATTGACTTCCCCCGTGGACATTGGCACTGAAGCCTGAATGAGACTCTTGACAAAATACTTATCATCTGTTATATCGCTTTTTTTTAATTTGAAATTTTATTGTTGCCACCGGCACTAGTCATCCCCACCACTAGTCATTTAACTGGTCAATATAAATAATACAAGAGGAATAACTATTTTTCTGTGTTCAAATCGAGGGTGGGACCAGTATAACTAGGACCCTATGAATAGCATTATATTTTACAATTTACCAGGACTAATGTAAGTGTGGTGTACCTTCTTCCTTGGGTGGTGAAGGTGTATCTTCTTTAGTGATCTCTATGGTCGGCCCGGCGCCCGCCACTCCCAGGCTGGTGGTGGAGGTGCCTCTGACATAGAAACAACAATCATATATATTTTATAACGAAACACACAAGTGGTTCGGAATAAAATGAGCTTCATCAGACTTGGATTTCAATTGAATTACTTCTACTATATACTGTATTATATTATATGTCCAGGGTTATTGGTTACTTAGTGAACGCCCTCTTTTCTGGGGATGGACTTTTTCCAAAAGTGGGATCAATCTCCAACCACGAGGATTTCTTCTCCAGGTGCGGGCCCGTATGTTCACCTTCCATGCCGAGTGTTTCAGCTGCACAAAACACACGTTATCTCTTAGCGACAAGATGTCTCGTTAGTTTAGTCTTGATCTTTGTTATAGACGCGTGGATTTCGATGGCATTTTTTGTCATGATCATGAAATGAGACGAAAGGGATTCCAAGATACTTCAATCTAGTGATATAGGACATTGGTGAAAATTTATCAAGTCGGTACAAAAAAAAACTGACAACAGATTGGTAGAGCTACCGACCCCCCCCCCCACTTCCAAGCACCTTGTCACCCGATGTCACACGTCGGTGATACCCTGACTCCCAATTAAAGCGGACATACTGTATGGATGACCCCCTTAAGGTATATGAAGAAAAACAATAATTTTTAATAATGAAGTGTGTATCATGTGCAAGGCCATGATGTTAGAGACTCACAGTCCACGTTGATGGAGCGTGTCTTCCGTATGGCGCCCCTGACGGACATCCGGCGCCGGAGCGCGGGCCGGCGGGCGGCGGGGGCTCCCTTGGCGAACGACCAGCGCGAGCTCAGCGACCGCAGCAGATGCTCCTCCAGGTAACTCTGGACTTGGGGGTTCAGTTCTGGAGACACAGACATTCATTAACCGACCTCCAAAGAACGAGGTTCTCAGTTCAATAAGTCGCCTCCTCTCGTAACCCTATCGGCAATAGAATCTAACTGTGTTGGTTCTTTCAACAGCACAGTCGACACCTTTCTTGTATATAGAGCTAAGCACAATGTCACTTTCTGTTTGCAACAAAAGGAACGCCAGCCACGCTTTAACTCCAACTACTTATCCCGTGTTATGTCACCCGAACTGTTTGGTTGCCGTCATGATGGACTTACTGTCGGGATACCCTTCCTCCTGGCTGCCCAGGAAGCTCAGGTTGGTGATGGCGGACGTGTTCAGGAAGTCGCCCAGGTTCCCCAGCATCACTCTGGTGCCGTTGATGTAGCCGGATTTGAGTTTCTTCATCGTCGTTATCATGGCCATCGGGATTTTGCCTTGATCTAGGAAATATAATTATAGTCAATTTCGGTACTTAGAATTAATTAAGATTCAGAATTAATGAGTTCCAAAAACAGAAAAGCTAAGTTTTAATTGAATTGCTGGTATTAGAATGGCAACAAACATCGTCTTCAAAGGTGACGTAAAATATAGGGGTGAGAAAGATGAAGAGACCAGGTTAGGTTTACCGAGCAGGTACTGGGTGGCGAGTAAGGTGACTGTTGGCCGACCCAACATTTGTGTCCAGCTCATGCCGAGGAAGGCCACGTTGGCGGTGAACGTACTGGCGAGCAACGCCGGGTCGCGAGTCATGTAGTACTCCTCGTAGTCGAAGTTCTATTGTTAGTTACAAACAAAGCGATCAACCAAACTGGGATGACATCACACCGGCAACGTTACGTCGCGTCGGACTTAGTGGACGGGTCATGTTAGTGTGGACGAGGCGGAGCCGGGGTATCACTAATACCTAAATTCATTTCGGTCAAGGTCAGTACAATGAGCGGTCTCCCGAGGAGGTTCTGCCACGAAGACTTGAGGAAATTAATCTCCGCCTTCAATAGATCTACCATCAGTTCGTAATCGGAAGCTATGTAGAATCGCGTCATATCAGAAAACTATTGGAAAAGATAACTCTGAGTGTTGTAACAAACTGTCCGTCTGTACCTGTAACAAGTTTCGGCCTCACCTGTGGTGTGAAAGCAAATATCCGATCATTTAAAGAGTACAGTTTGCTTGTGCTCAGTATACCCACGTCACGGGATTTTCTACCAGACAGGCCCAGCTTCTTATTTCTACCTGGAAATTTAATGCCGCTACTAAATAAAGAAGCCATCATACTGACTAAGATGCTGCATGTATTTTACTCTTACAGCTTAAGACAGGTTTTACTAAGACATTCCAGTTAACCAAATATTCAGACAGGGAACATCGCTAACCTAAGTAAGTATACAGATGGCTCAGCACCCTGGCGGGCTGTACTTCAATAGGTGCCACCTCACTGATGGTCTGAACATGAAGGTCGTACTCCAGAAGCTTATCCCTGATCTCATTGTCCTCCGCCAGTATCACAATCTGGACAACAACATCAGGCTTCTTCTCCGAACACAATCTCCTGTTCAGCGGATCTAATTCTCCCACTGCCAAAAACCCCTAAAAATAAACACCATTACATTTGGGAGTGATGATAATTTTGAATAGGAAATTCTTATTGAGTAAAAGCTTACAGTTAAATTAACAGAATATCTGAAACTTAGTTATACCTATCATATCATAGTCTTATAATTACATTGAAGTCAATATCAACAGATCAACACATCCTTCATATACAGTTCCAAGTCACTAGTGTAATGAAACAGGTAACTTACATAAAGACTCGCTTACCTCCTGCAATAATTTTCCGAGTATGTAAAGTGACTGACCCCAGAGGAACGGACATCTTCCCAGAGGTATTCTTTCCTGGCTACCGGGTTCCTGCTGCTCTTGGTTGGCTTTATCGCTGGGTACAGCATACAACTCTGGAACAAGTTTGATTCCATCGTCCTCTTTCCTTATCATGATCTTCTCGAGCTTCTGCAAATATTCTGTTGCATTGGCTTTATCATTCTGGAACCAGTAATCCAAGATCAAGTAGCAGAAGAACAATGGCCATTCGCATTCAATATTCTCAAACATCCTCAATTCCCATGGTTCATAATACAGTCTATTGGGGTCCTCTCGTGGTGTCTTGTGACCGTCTCTTAAGAAGCGTTTACAGCCATACTTCCCTTGCAGTTTTGACACAATTGTCTCCCTTGTTTTGTTAATAAGTTGAGGATCATCAACTGCAAATGCCGGGTAACTTATTATAGAGAGAAGACCGGAATCCAATTCTTTACTGTTAGACTCTCGAGGTAGCATTGATTGTAAAACAGCCTGGCATTTCTGTGCTTCATCTGCCAATACATGAATAACACTAGATGGCCCTCCTCTAGCACCAAACAGATCAAGCTCATTCATTGCTTCGAGGGCTGCCTTAGCCATGCCAATGGAACTAGCATTTAGTTCAGGTAAGCCATGGTTTGTTTTGTCTCCTCTCTCCCATATGCCATAATCAGGAGTGCAGTAAGCAGACTCTATATAGAATACTAAGTTTTGAATCAATGCTACCTCATCCAGGGAGAATACAATTTGGAGACCAGAGGCAGTCATCTGAGCAAGTATCAGAAGATAGAGTGAGATAGCATCTATTTGTAGATGGCCCCACTCATTGTCCTTAACAACTGTGCAGCCAGTGATAGACGAGTACTTAGCATGTAAGGAATCCAAAGGATGTTGTGTGCTCTTAAACTTCTCCACTTTATCCTTTTGCTGCATCATAGCATTTAATAATCCTGTAATATAAAAAAATAATTAGGAACTCAGTTATATATTATCTATGAGAACCGTGAAATTTATACATTTATTTTGTTTCATGTACCCCTCATCAACTTCACACAACTCTGTTCCAACTCGTAAGTCTTCGCTCTATCCTCATCTTGATCGGCAATTTTCTTGAATGCCATGGAGAGGCCCCACACTGCCAATATGCAGTATAAGTTGTCTCTAATCCAGGCATGATCATTACTAGAACTGGCTGGAAACAAACCCGTAACGGGTTGCTGGTGGTCTAAAATTAGTTTATGAACAACCCTTTGATAATAATCTAATCGGACCCCCGAATTACTTCGGGTCCTCATTTCTCTATGAAATTGCGCACTCTTTTTTTAATTCTAATTATACAGAACAATGATTTCAAATAAATTTTTATTTTGAAGAATATGTCATTTGAAAGTCGTGTGTGTCACCGTCATTTATATGTCAATTACACGATTTACACAATAAAAAATTTATGATACTATTTAAATATATTATTCACAAAGGAACTAAATTAAATATTTAACTCTGAAAAAAAAATATTACACACGAAAAATCGATATAAAAAAGTCTTACCGTGTACAACACTAAGTCGGACAGTTTACAATCATCTGGCTAATGTCATTTCTGAGAATGTTTGTGATTTATTGAGGAATTATTAATAGTTATATTTTATATGTTTTTGTTTCTCGTTTTCGACCAAAATATTATCTTTAAAATTATTTAATTTTGTTTATGTTTGTCCATGTAATTATTAAGAACATTAATTGTGTTTAGAACCCAAAATGTATAGACACATGATAATATGCAATATTTTGTTCATTTCTTTTACATTAGGAGAGGTAATTCCTGTTTCGAAGGTCAGTGACACGAATCCAGCAAATAAAATACCTCCTGTAAGTAAAGATTCCGCTAATCACACCCTACTCACTGAGGCTGGTGCTGTAACATCAAACAATTCAGTGACTCTGCCAAAAGAAAATCATACTTTGATAAACATAGATAAGGAGCTCACTATAAATAAGCCAAAGTCGGTCGTTCCACGGAAAGGTGTCCAATATAATTTAGAGGATGACAAGAACAAATCAGAACAATTATTGGATGATAGCTCATCCACTGCTAACAACCAAAATAATTTGATAGCAAAGGTCACACTAGTAAGCCCTGTTGGTGCTAACAAGACATCTGTCCTAAACGGAACTGACAAGTTGAATGTGACGAAAACACTGAAACCTCTGGTGTTATCACATGAAGCCCTAGCCAGAATGGATGAAGTGAACCATGTGCATATAGAAGAGGACGAGCCTGATGTTAAAGTACAAGTGATGAAGGCCGGCAGTCACCCTGGCCTTATAATACCAATCGTGATAACTATTTTAGTCGTCCCTATGTTTGCTGTTGTTGCATACTTGGCTCTCAAACGAGGAAAGGAAGCCTGGAAGAACAGACACTACAAACGAATGGACTTTCTACTCGATGGGATGTATAATGACTAACTTAGTACAAAACAGTATTTATTTAGTGGTCCTATATTTCTAATAAAAAATATGACATGATGGATGAACAAGCATATAAACTATGATTATTTGCTTGCTATATTAGATTTAAAAGAATTTATTTAGACTAAGCAAGTGAAGAGAACTAATAATTAAATGTAAGCTCAAACGAGGTTGATGTTTTATGAATATAAGCAATACTGGTGCTTGTTACGTGCCTTGATATTATTTACCGATGAGAACTATTTGTATTTTTGATAATCTATTTTGTAATATAGCCTGCAAAGTTATTGTAAAGAATTTAATTGTTGTGATTTGTGATATATTCAGAATTTGAAATTAAATGTTATTAATTAATGATTATTTTATATAAATAAATTGTTGATATATAAACAGTTTTTATTTACCTAGGAATAAAATATTTGGAACTGTGAGAAAGGAATAAAAGTCAGTGTCAAAGGAAACAGGTTAAAAACCAAACATTTGTAGTAATGATGTAATTTTATTTTTAATCAGCGCTAATGCTACTTTAAATTCAACATTATAAGAATGTTTTTCTATGAATTATTTTTCACAAGCAAGCTTTACTAACTTCTGATTGGTTTAGTCTGTGACGTAATTTCACGATAAAGTTATGTCAGCTGACAGTGATGGTTCCTGTGTCAGCTGTCATCACATCTGCAGTCACCACAGCTCAGTGAACAGTCTTGTATGTCACATCACACAAGCCAACGAAATACGTACATTTAGTGTCTGTTAGAACTCTTTATAACTTTACAGTAGTGACCCTAAATAAAGAAAGGAAATGATAGCATGCTTAAGATTTTTAGTGTTTTGTCAGTGATAGCAATATTTTAGTGTCCAAATAGTTCTCAGACAAGAAATTATAACCTTGGTCTGGAAATGGTAAGTATGGATAAACTACCACTTCAATATTTTAGTATATTCTGTTTTGCCTTATGTTTTTATAATTAGGCGGTAAATTATGAAGTAAAATGAATGTTTAGTATGAAAGACGTTCACCATAACGTGTTATTTTACAAGAAATACCATTCCCTTTAAAAAGATTGCCAAAATTTTACAATAAAGTGAAACTGTATTATTTGTACAGAAATTAAATTTCCCAAATAATAAAATTATTATAAGATCGTTGAATATACTGAAATTGAGGCCATTATCTGGATTTATTTGTTTTATTTTATTTCAAAACATGACATGTTTATCTAGAAGACCTTGTTTCGTATTTAAAATCTTAACATAAACAAAAAAAAATTACAGATGTGTTACTAATGTAATCTTGATCAAAATGTCAAGAGACAGCCTTTTAATATTTTATTCAATACATTACAATTGTATTGTAGATTGGCTCTAGACAAAGTGCATTTTATGTACTTATATGAAAATGGAATATAATGAAATAGGTTTTGTATAAAAATGAGTGGACAAAGTGGGTGTGTCACTTGCAACGAAGGGTCAGAACATTATGACACCAAACACGAAGACTGTTCAGAAGGGGAAGACGCTCAGATCAGAATCGCACCCCATGTACAAGCTTACTTGGCTCATAACAATTCAACAACTAACTGCTGTGGATTTGCCATACCTATCGCTTTTGAAAGAGCAGCCGCCGGAACATGGTGGAATCCACGTTTTGACTCAGAAATACTCGAAGGTCAATACAGAAGCAGCTCATTTCGGCAAATAAGACTGCGGTTCAGGTGAGTGCTAAATACTCTAGATGCGCTTGAGTGTGTCTGTTGAATAGCTAGTCCTTTATCTTGGATTGGATGTTCAAGTGTTTAATGAGTGCTGTTATTTCTTTTCAGATTTGCACTTTTGTACATTTTGATATTTTCTGTGTCATGGTTCATTTACTTTATCATCCTTGGCATGAATGGTGTTAATGTGAAGTGGAAATTTTTGTGTTCTTTATTTGCTGGTGTTCTTCTCATTACGTGTGTTATGCTATTTGTTACATTCACTAATATGTACAAGCTGTATACATCCAAGCTGTCTTTAATAATGGCGCTAGCTCTATGCTCGTTGAGTCTCTCGTTAGTGACGCTGACGACACAGTTTCAATCTGATTTATATAAAACGGCGGACATCAGTCAATCTGGTCATTTTACCATGTGTTTAGAGATCCTTCTGATAATATACACCCTGACGCCATTACCGCTGTTCGCTTGTGTCATCACGGGATTATTATACTCCATAGTTTTCGAAATACTGAACGTCATCTCGCAGTTATCCGAACAAGAATTGCACTATCCCGGTATGCTTGTTAGAATTCTGCTCCAGCTCTGCGTGCACATTATTGGTGTACATATATATCTTATGACATTTGTGAGAATGCGCGGCACGTTTATGAAAGTGGGTCAAAGTTTATTAGTGAGGAGACAGCTGGAAATGGAAAAACAGTTGAAAGAGAAAATGATTCATTCCGTTATGCCGCCGAAGCTTGCGAGCTGTTTGATGAAGGAGCAAGTTTTCGAGTCGGATACGAATTTGAAAAGACACGATCCTTTAAATCCTAGAACCTCGCAGCCGGGCGCTTCAGACATCAAATCACTTTTTAGACCTTTCAATATGACTTCGATGGACAACGTGAGTATACTGTTCGCTGACATCGTCGGCTTCACAAGGATGTCCAGTAATAAAGGCGCGGAAGAACTAGTCAATATATTGAACGATCTTTTTGAGAAATTTGACGAGTTGTGTATAAGTCACGGCTGCGAGAAAATATCGACTTTAGGGGACTGCTATTACTGCGTGTCCGGTTGTCCGGAGCCCCGGCCGGATCACGCGACCTGTTGCGTCGAAATGGGACTCGGTGAGTACGACAGCACACGTCACGTGAAACACAAGTCTGTAGGAGATTTAGCATGACCTCCGTTGTTTATTATCTATTTATGGCTCATAAAACGATCAATCGATCCGTTTGTTATTTAAATAAACGAGCAATTTATTACACTTTAGTGTACATTACTCTCTTTTCTTGTTTTATTTGAGATATGAAAACGTAAAAGTAACAAAACTTCGTGAATCGATGAACTTGTTTCTCGGTGGGATTTCATTTTCTAAACATACAATGGAATATTCCAGGAATGATAGATGCAATTGAGGAATTTGATCGCGAGCGCGGCGAGGGCGTTACTATGAGAGTGGGTGTTCATACCGGGACAGTGTTATGTGGTATTGTTGGGACTAGGAGATTCAAATTCGACGTTTGGAGTAATGATGTCAGCTTTGCTAACAAAATGGAGTCCACGGGCAAGCCGGGTCGGGTTCACATATCGGAGGAGACGAGCAAGTTCCTCGGCGGTTCCTACGTTTTGGAGGAATCGGAGGAGGTTTTCGGTAATTATATACGTATGTGCCGTCTGCAGACCGTGAGCATGTCCGTTACCTTATCTCATGTACGTTGAATGTGTCCAGGTCATAAAACTTACTTCATAGAGGGCCGCCAGATGAGCTCCCCGTACGATCACGATCACTGTCTCTCTCCCTCCAATCCCATTAATCTACGTCTGATCATCTCCCCCGCAGTCTCTCCCCAGTCCGTGCTATCCTTTAACAACACCCCGTTGCCGCTGTCCACTAAGACCAGTGAGTCGTCGACGGAGGATAAGAACCACAGGAGCGACGTGAATCATTCCAGAAACTTCCTCTCGCCCAGCCCTTTCAACTTCCGTAACAAAGCTAGTTCCCTGCCTAGTATTCTGGACTCGGATACAGAAATGGACGAGAAGAAATGTTTCCCCGAACGTAATGGAAATTCATCAAAAAGTCCCACGTCTGTCGGTACGTCCAGACTTTATGGTAACGGTTTGTCTTAAAATACACTTCATACAGGTCATACGCTAAACACACACGTTCATGGGCTACTTTTGTAACATGCTCTGCCGTCATTAGGGACGAGCAAATCGCATCAGAATAATTAATTCTCTACACGCTTTGAAGAAAAAATATATTATCTGTGTAGTTTGATTACGGTCATGCGTTTTACTTAATATAATAAAGTAGCCATCTTTTATTTATTAAGTGTCTTATCAGTACAAGGAACGGCTGATAAGATATAGATTGCTTCTTAATTGCCACAAGGTGATGCTCCCTGACCGTCACGCCATAACTGGATGGAGACAAAAACTCCTGTTATTATTATAGCATAATTTTTTTATCACGCAACGATTAAACAATTAGTTTCTACTTTAATAACGCTATAAATACATAATATCTTCACTACAATGTAATTCTGGTAGTTAACTTTTTTTTTGTCGTAAATACACGTCGAGCGATTACATCATTGAAAGCAGATGAACATTAAGATACATTGAAGTTAACTGTCATATATTCGTCAGTACGTTCGGCATACACATTAAATTTAGTGCATTCTAAGTTAATAATGTCAGGCACGCTTCATTACACTCCCGGGTGCGAGCAAACTTGATTTTGAATGTGAAAAAATGTACCGAAAATAAATTTATGGACAACCAATCATTGGGTACAGTCATCGGTGCGAGTTTCCTTTCAACTTGATAATAATGTGCGCTATTTCAGTCCCTGTCTGTATACAATAGGGGATATTTTAGCTCGATGCGAATATACTACATCTGATATGTAAGAGTCGTATCAAAATTATTTATATGTTACACTTATTGAATAGCATTCCGCCGTTAAGTGACTGATAAATAGATTCTAAAATCACTGACGCTGTTTAAACAAACACCGTTATTATTGTATATTTAATTCTGCTCTGATGTAAAATATTAAAATTATCAAAGACAAACTAATAACACGTGTTTCCGCATATGAATGAGCTGCACAGAAATAATAACCTGCATTCACAAGAAAGCCACGCGAGCATGGGATGGCATGATAGGATGTATACAAACCGGATTTAGCCTCGATTGTAAATTCCAGGAAGCTACGGCAAGTATACTAATAAACTGAGAAACTGGAAGGTGCCGAGGTTTTTGAGGAAACATTCGGATGCCCCGATGCACGAGATGAAGAAACGAGAGCTGAGCGACAAGACCATCCATATGGTCGAGAGAGGGGACGATTGCTTCCAGTCCAATAGAGGCTACCATCAGGTGCCCATCGTCATAGAATCCCAGGAGAAGAGGAACCAGAACAGCAGTAAACTGAACCTACCCAACAACCACGAAACCTTCGAGAGAGAGGTCATCGATATCCGATCATACCTGAGTCAGTCTAGGAGTAACATGTCGCCATTTGCCAGGAGCAGCAGCTACAGGTCGCAGTACGGAAGAAACAACACAGAGGTAACCTATGTTTGAATCAAACTAAAGATTGTCCTTTGAGAGTCCGTTTGAAACTCACGTCACTGTGATGACGGCTGACATTGTTTTATCGTTGGAGTTTAGCTCGCGAGATCCAACGTGTCAGGAGTGCTAATATTACTACAACCAAAGAAACACGATCCTTTACATGACAGTGTGAAATTAATTTGTTTGAATAAATTAATTCTTCGTTTCTAAATGTTTCTATGAAATATATTTTACAAAGTTCCTCTCAAAACAATGCCTCATAGTATGTTATGGTGTAGGTGCCGGTGTGTAGAGCTCGCAGCTCCACGTTGGCTACCCAGGGCGAGCTGATACGTCCTAAGGACCGTCGCCTGAACCTGCCGCTTCAGGCTCGGCTCGATGATGCAGTCAGTCTCTGTCCTTCCGTTAACAGCAGGAAGGACTCTGGTATAAGAAGCACCAGCAGGAGGTCCAGTATACAACAACAGGTGAGTCACTTTGCCAGGTTTGGTTCAGTACAGTAGTCAACAGCGATCCGTTTAAATATAGATCCGCGTGAAATACTCTTCAATGATTGAGTTTCATCCGAGAAGTTATCTACAGGGAGAGTGAGTCAGATGCTATTTCCCTGTTCCCACAGTTACCTGCTATCTCCTTATTCTCACTCCTCCCTCTTCCTCAAGAGCAAAGGTTAGCAATACCTCGGCAACATTTATGTTGCAGATGTCTATGGGCGAAAGTGACTACAGCTCATCAAGTAAGCCGTCTGCTCCTTTGACACTTTTCTCATTATGTATATATTGCCCTATATTATTGTTTGCTAGTGATTTCTAATCATTTCAACTGGTATTCCATAAAAAATGGTACTTATTACTAAAAGGGCTAGCTTTTATTATCATCTTAACAATTAACTAACTTCTCTAAGGTGAAAACTTTTTTATCGATATAAAAACTAAATAAAGTAGTATGTAAATGTATTTTTAAATGTAATCTATTAGCCAACATCAATCGATATCCATTTCTTTCAGATATTCGCTCTGAATCACGCTCTCGCTACATCCCAAGCTGATATGATGCAGCATCGAGTGTCCGGTTACTACACTTCAAGCCAGTCCTCCGTTAACGACCTCCCTTCTAGGGCGAGGCTTCCCCCTCCCCTGAACGAGGAACAGGTGCAATCCCTGCAGAAGCTTCGGAAACAATCGGACCTTCAGCTGATAAGATGCGTCCAAGACAACGCCAGATCTGGCATAAATTACTTCGTCCAGCCTCCTCTGAACAGGATTACATTGTTTTTTAAATATCCGGAAATGGAAATGCACTATCGCGACAAGGCCCACAGGAGCGACGACTGCGAGGACTTCCCGCCGACTTTAACAACATCTAGATTCAACACGGCCCTGGACATTCTGGTCTCAGCGATAATCTTGCTCGCAGTCACATCTTCGATTCTGATCGTGTATACGGAATGGCAGTTCACGATAGGCTGGTTCGCGTTCTTCATCATGATAGAAGCCGTGGCGATGGCCTTCTGTGTGTACCGACATTACTTGAAGTGGAAGACGAAGCACGACCCCCATGACGTAACAGACACCATGAGACGATCCGTCAAGATATTCAGAAACCTATCCAATTGGTATCCCTGGCATCTGTCGGGCAGCCTATTGATCAGTCTACCAATTTTGGCCGTTCTGATCAACTTCTCTTGCCAGAATACGACTTTGACGATATTAGAAGGCGGCCAGTCCTTCTACGTGTACCTTCTGTATATAAGCGTAGTTCACTTCTGTAACTTCACCCAGATGAGTTGGTTGGTCAAGAACACCCTGGTGACTCTGTACGCCGGTCTGTTCCTGTTCTTCGCCGTTCTCGGATGCCACGAAGCCAATACTCAAATACTCGTTTCTGATGTGAAGTTAAGCCCGCTGATGGTCGCTCAAAATATAACTAGATTCATGTCGAACGTTACCTCCGACGACCTCATGCAGAACGTCACCGTCGCTTCGGATGCCGTTAATCATGAGATGCACTTGACCGAACTATATTTGGACATCGCGCTCCTCTTGATACTGGTCTGGTTTCTCAACCGGGAGTTCGAAATCAGTTACAGGCTGAGTTTCTACAGCAACGTGGTCGCCAACCGGGACAAGCAGAGAGTCCAGAATATGAGGAACCAGGCCGACTGGCTGCTGCACAACATCATACCGCGGCACGTGGCGGATCAGCTGAAGAGCACCGCTAAGTATTCGGAGAACCATCGAGACGTGGCTATCATATTCGCGAGCATCGTTAACTTCAACGAGATGTACGATGAGTCTTATTTGAAAGGGAAGGAGTACCTGAGGGTGCTGAACGAGCTCATAGCCGACTTCGACGAGCTCCTGGAGCGACCGGAGTTCCAGCACGTGGAGAAGATAAAGACTATCGGCAGCACGTTCATGGCGGCGAGCGGCCTGAACCCGGACCTGAGGGCGCGGTCCTCCCGCGGCGCCTGCGACCATCTCTACCAGCTGATGGACTTCGCTCTCGAGATGCAAAAAGTGGTGGAAAATTTCAACCAGGATTTGCTCGAGTTCGACTTCATACTGCGCATAGGCTACAACTACGGCGACGTCACTGCCGGTGTCATCGGCACCACCAAGTTGTATTACGACATATGGGGTGACGCCGTCAACATCGCCTCTAGGATGGACTCCACCGGTGTCCCGAAGCGGATCCAGGTGGGGGAGGCTTGTATACCGGTGCTGGCCGTGAGGTACGAGCTCGAGCCCCGCGGCCGTGTGTACGTCAAAGGTAAGGACGACATGAACGTGTATTTGGTCGTCAAAAAGAAGGATGACTAGACGTAGACTAGCCGGTTAAGTAGAATCTGTGATTTAACTATTTATATTTATACAATTCGAATACTTAAGTTAGGTCTATTTATTGTATGCGAGGTCAGTGTTCAATACTCCGTACTGTGTGGACGAGGATCCCTTGCCAGCTGAACCTGAGCTTCCTCGCCTTGCCCATTAAATTTAACCAGTCGCCAGCCACGGCTGAAGACTTGTCCACGTGTTTCTGACCCTCGTATGGGTTGTGTGAAACGATTCGATGACGGCTAGTGTGGTGAAATATTAATCGTATTAAAATAACAAAAAACCGTAAAAATAGCGCGATCTTTAAAATGTTTTGATTGGATTAAAAGCCGAGCCGAGAGTTTTGTTGTGTTCAAAACAATAAATGCTTTAATGATTACGCGCTCAGATATAAAATGTATTACGTGTGATGACAGAAACACGTGGAGCGGCGCTTCAGCCGCGACCGCTGGCTTTGTACGTTGTACAGAATAATATTTATATAGAGAAATAGATGGAAACGTTGTAGTATATTTCAATGTTCTGATGGACACGCTTGAGTGAAAACCAAATGTGTATATTACCGCGTCTACAGCATTTTGTATCAGCGCCGGTCTGAGAGCCATTTAAGTGATGTACATAATTACAATTTTAACGATATATGTATATGTCATTAAGCAACAGATCTGATTGTAACGGAAACCGTTTATAAAGATTATATTTCTCGTTTATAATTCTTATTGAATATGCAGAGGTTTACATCAGCGCTGATCGTCTTGGGATGCTGCCAGCTTATTGTACACGAATAACATGTTACGTTCGCCATATAAAGCCTGCTTAGTGAATACATTTAGAAAATGGAGGATTATGAATAAAAATATTTTTAATTATCTATATAATAAAATATTGGTACAGCGATATGTGTAAGTTACGGTAAACTAGGACTTGAGATAAAATGTAGTGAGTTGATATATCCAGTAAGGATAAACAACAAATTATATGATATATGTGAGTTGCGAACTTCACAGATAAAATTATACTTTATTAACAATTACAATGACACAGATGTCCAAAATAATATAAGGTCTGTCATGTCATGCATCAAAGAAATAGCTTTGATATTTTTAAAGTTCTAGCTTTGCCAGACATTACTGTCGATATTGTACAAGTACAGATTTTATAATTTATCGTACCTTCACATAATGTGTGTAACTACTTATGACGTTCGCCTTACTATACATTCCACGAGTGTTAATTCCAAATGCCTTGTCCTTTGTGCTTAGAGGTGTGAAAGTATTTTTCACGACTCAGTCCCGCCTTGCGGCTAAATAAAAAAAAATATTTCTAAATTAATTGGGAGATGGAAGAAATCTTATTGTCAAAGTACATTTTTATAGTATTGTCTAGTCAAATATATTATCTGCATCTAATGACATTTGTCATAAAAAACTCGGTCATTGTCTATGATCATAGTGAATTAAAGATGGCGTGGAACACGTTCGAAACTGTTTATTTATAAATGGAATTGCATTTCTTGTAATTTTGGACCAAATCTGAAATATTTGCTCTCTACAAATGATGTTTATTATATTATATGACGTAATTCGTGCTATTTATTGAACGAGCCGCTAAGACTTTGTGTATATTTATATCTCTATACCTAATTTATTTTTCAACACTAAAACAATATACTATGTGTGAATAAACGAAGATATGATACCTTTAGCGATTTTCTTTTTTGGTTATTTTTTTTTCAATCCTTATCGAAGCAGAGAAGGAATAATGTTGGCGGGAATTAAAACTAAACGTCATTTCCTCATTTTTATTGAGACACAATGATACACCACTTAAAATTTCATATACAGTAAATCTACAAATGAAAAATTTACATACGCTTTGTGCAAGAGTGCTTAATGTTATTAATACACAGACAATTATTTTGTTTATATAAAAATATTTTGTCAAAAATGGTGCAGCGAATGAATAAAAAACTATACAGTTGATAAAATTACATATGGCAACTAAAGCGGAAGTCGATTGGCGGTGTAAGATTTATAACATACTCGCACTGCATCTAAAATTAAAGTTTAATATATTCAAATTATTTGTTTATATTTAAGGTCGTTCCAAGTTTATAAATAAGTAGGTTATTTTTTAATTTTTTTAATAAAAAGTCATGTCAGTTTATTATTGCTACGTGTGAGCATTGCTTTTCCTCGTCTTTATGATTTTGTGTTACAAAGACTTAGAATTGGTTTTGCCAACAAAGAAGAAAATTGTCTTTAAATAAGAAAGTTATTTGAACAGAAGCTTTGTTATAATGTCAGCTGATGTTTCGGCAATAAACATTTTAAAGGTAAATAAGATAAGTATATAAAATGCAATTTGTCTTCTAATGTATCGGTGTATTTAATTTATAACGAATATTATAGAAATTTAAACTTACTTAGAACTTCAAAAACGCTTCTAAAGACATTCACTTAGTCACTACACCCGACCTTGCTATTATCACACTATAAATCTTACAGAAATTAAACGAGAGATGACCATAACATAAATATAATACTCATACATACATACATCACACATCTCGCCTGCCCGTGATCACGGCTGCTGTAAAGTAACCGAAACGTCGGGAT
>DVQP01001080.1:0-17293 GCA_018231745.1 Danaus eresimus | reverse complement strand
AAATAATTTTTGAAAAAACACAAAATTCGCGATACTTTTTGAACACACCTCGTATGTATGTTGAATTTTCATTGAATAACTATATACAGAGACAATCTTTGATTTATGTTATTGATGACTTACTCGTTAAATTCGTTAGGTACTGAACATGTGCGCAAGATAAAATCACTATAAGACAGCGTCATATAAATTAGAAAATAGGAATTTGAAATGACTTTTAAACACTGCCAAAATGCAAAAGATTAACCATTTTACAGACTACCGCACAAAATTTTGTAAAATAACACTTAGATCATCTAACTTTTTGGACTAAATTTATTTGAACTCACAAAATCATCAAACCTGGCCACAGACTGTACGATTTAATTAACATTGCTTCATCATCATCATCAGCCTATTGGTGCCGACAGCTGAACAAGGGCTTCTTCTCACATGGAGAAGATTTTGAGCATTTCATCACCACGCTTGCTCAAGACTAGTTGGCGATTTCAAACTTATAATTTGAAATTATAAGTCCAGGTTTCCTCACGATGTTTCCCTTAACCGTCTGTCAGTTGTGTCTAAACACTCTTCAAAAGTACATATGACTATGAAAAATCACATTGGTACTCACCAGGTTTCGAGCTCTCGATCTCATGCTTGAGAGGCGGGTCTTTACCCACTAGGCCACATTGTTTTAAAAGATTTCAATTTAAAATCATATTTACATATACTATAACACAGACATATTTTTCTACAGGAATAAAAATAAAATTCAGTAAGGGTTCATCGAAAAACAAACAACAAACTTAATTGTAATAATATTTTAATGCTTAAAGTCTTTAGGTAAATTCGTGTAAAGTATAACAATCTGAAGACAGATCTCAATTTATATTCATTACATTCTTAGGAAATAAAAGAGAGACGTCATAAGGAAAACTGCGAGGCCAAAAGGATTGTACCCTGTGATTGATAAGCTTAGTGTGAGAAACAAAATTGTTAGAAAAGTACGAGGTAATGAATGACTCATCATCCTTTGTCAGCAATGACATAGGAATGTTTGATTGCCCTTACTGATATAGATGATTCTAAAGAAATTACTTTATTGGTAAAAATATAATGTCCTACTTATGTTTTCAGTAGCGGATTCTGGCTTTTAGCGGATTTGGTGCTAAAATTTGAGGGGCGCTAAAACCTTTAAGATGACTAAAATTAAAAATCGATTGGGTTTTCTGTTAGCGGTAAAACCAAATTTTAAAGGTTTTTTTTTGAAATTTCTTTGTTAAAATAATTTATTCAGAAAGTATTTAAATCTGAAATAACTATCAAAAAGATATATTTTTTAATGCTCGTATGAAATTATATATATTTTTTATATGTTTCATTTAAAACTTAATCATAACATTTGTTTTCTCTATGATTATACAAGACATGTCGGTTGACTCGTAAAATAAATTTTTCATTTGTACAGTATACAAAGGTGGCAGAATGAATTTTAATAATTATAAAAATTTATTAAAAAATACAAAAAAAAAACTTGTATTAAAAATTGTTCTGAATCAAATCTATTTTCTTCGTTATAGAAGAGGAAAGAGCATAACGGGGTGCTTAAAGAAGTACTAGGTTTTTGAAAAAGAATTTATGTTTTAACTACAAGTAATTTATTATTAACTCTATATTCAAGTGGTGTGTTAAAAAATAAATGTTTAATTTATTCCTCAGTCAGGCTTATTATTACTATTTTATATATATTAGACTGGACCAGAAAAATGTGTTTTTTTTTTGTTGGCCCAGTCTATTATAGTTATGAAAGATAAAGGTTGCTAAGTCGTCATAAGCCTAGGGCACCGTCAAACCTAAATTCCCGACTGAATGTTTTACTTTATATATGTATGAAGTATAAAAATTATATTGATGGAGTAAAATAACACTGTCTCCGTCACGAAAAACTGTAAACAACGGCGGCACGAGCCAGTACTTTAAATATATAAATAAATTTAATTTTAAACAAAATCATGGATCATTGAACAACATTTACTTAAATAATTCCATGAGTCTAGGAAATTAAACTCACAGCAAGATACTATATTGGAAAATATAAATAAGGAGTCGATGTCTAGAAAAGTAAATAAACTGAATCTAAAAAAAATATTTTTACATTTTATTATAATTATACTATCATCCTACAACACAATCACCACAACTTCAAAATAATTCGATAGTTATTTTTATAATTAATTGCCAAAGGTTTAAGAGTATACTGCCAGTATTAAAGTCCCAGGAGCAGATCTTTACTATTTTTTTTTTAAGTGTTTAATTATTATTGAAAGCCTTTTGTTTTCTTATATATGCTACATGCTTCACAAAATCATTCACAAACTAAATAATTAAAGATCCTCGTGGCAGTAAGATGAGGCCTTTTGCTTTATTAGATTATAAAAACATCAAAACCAAAATTGGCGGCAATTACATACGTCTTTATCGAACACTCTTTTGTTGGATTCCTTTCTCTCCAGCAATAACATACAACACGTCTATTAAAAATGTACTCTCCAAAAAAACAACAAATTGAAATATGTTTACTCAAATATGGTCTAGAAGAAATAGAAAACAATTTAATTCAACAAGTATGAAAAGTTTGTGACTGTGTAAATTCTATATCAATTGTAAGTAAACTATGTTAATATTATTTTCAAAAGCGCTCAGCTATACCGGCGTTGGATGACGAAAATGAAAAGAAATACCGCGAAACGCTGACAGCATTACGCACAGCGCGATCCCTTAACGAGGAAATGGAGCGCCTTAAGCAAGAGAACGGTAATGATATCGTTAATGGCTATGTTGTCGTGTTTTTAGGTTAATTGTGTTTAATTTTACCACAAATTTTATATGGATAAAGTGCTAAAATTATAGTTATAATCCAATTCAAAGCTAAAATTATCGGATAATATCAAAATAAAAACCAAGCAGTAATAATGTTACGAGCGAATGGAACAAAATACTTATTCTATTCCAAGCGTATGTCCAAACTTTTTTCAATTCATTTTCTCTTGTAATTATCCACAAAAATCTAGCTAAAAACAGATAATTACAGCGCTTAAGTGAGCAGTTTTTTATAGTACGAATTCCATAAACAACAAAATTTACTACGACTTGTATATTTTTATAATGTTCAATAAAATTCCTATTTGCGTCATCGAATCATAGGTACATAAAGTTTAATTATATACTAATGATATCAAAAATTTTCGCGTGTCATTTAAATAAAACTAATATATTTTCGGATTTACTACGCGATTTACCGTGATCACAGTTGCCGAATATAATCGAAACGTCGGAATTATGTAATTTCAAAGTAATAAAAAATAGCTTAGTAAATCCGAAAATAATTATATACTTTTAATTTTTATTTTATTATTAGGTCCCATATTACTGTTTTATTTTCCAATGTATCCATATTATATACGTTTGGTAGTGCGTCTCACAGCGAGACGGATGCAAATTAAGCGACAGGCTGATGACGTCACAGGCGCTCTACAAGAAGCACGCGGGCGTAGAAACTCACTCGAACAAACGATGCGAAACGAGGAGCACGACACCGAGATACATGTGTACAAATAAATAAACCTTTTAAAAGAAAATTAAATAAATAAAAAATAAATATTCGTGATGGATTAAATAGTTTAAGACGTATTAAAATTTCATTGAATCAATATTTGAAATATCATAATATTGACAAAATTAAATACAGCTGTTAGTTTTTTCGTGTGCTATTTATGTAATTACTTCCGTTATTTCGGATATTATATAACTAAAATATTTATTATTTATTTAGTTACCTTCCAAATCTTCAAAACTGGTAAACTTTATAGAGATTTGGAATAGTAATTATAATTTCTAATAACTATATAATACGACACGGATCAGACAAAACTTTGTCGCTTTTAATATAGTATAGATTTTTATTCTAATAGACGAAGATATGAAGACACGCTAAGAGAAATCGCAGATCGTTTTCGTAGCACGCCTGTGTTTTACGTGGGTGAAACCTATTTAATATTTTAAATTAGAACATTTTATTAAACAGAGACTAATTAATTAAATATCCGACGGCATTCAAACTATTTAGAATGAGAGGGAAATTAATGGAGAGTTGGAAATAATGATGTCATTTATTGCAAAACACGAAGATGAAGAATTAAAACGTCGCAACGAACTTAAAGAAATAAAGAGGAGCCTTGAAAATTTACAAACAGACATACCTGAGAACATTATGGATATAATGTACTTATTATTATCAAATACAGTTATATTTTAAATATCTTTACTATATATTAATCTACCCTCCAAACCAAGCGGGACTGATATTGTTACTCTGCCCATAACCTAAACAACTAAAATAGATGTATTTTTTTAAAGAATTGTCTTAAGAAAAATATTATGTATATTTTTCAGCGGCAAAAAGGAAATAGAAAATGAATTGAAGCAATTATCACATAGAGTTGAAACATTACGCTCCAAGAGAGACAACATTTTGAAGATTCGGAATACCGCGTGTTTTATTAATCGCCATTTTTGATTATTAACTCATTTCTTATGAAATTTTAATATTCGTAATAGAAGCATTTCTCACTAAAAATTTCACATTTAATTACTGTATTAATTTTACTCCCATTATAGGATTTAAATATTTTTCCAATTCTTTTCTTTATAATATAAGTACACAGTGTAAGTTTTCTGTGTTTTGGTAGGTACATGAAAATTTAGATAGCAAAATTCTTTTAGTGTGTAACATGTATTAATTTCGGTGAATTGAAATTTATTAATGTGGTAGACACTAATTAAATTTTCCTTACCCAGAATCTGTGAGGGTTGATCTATTTTCGTCGTAATTTCGTTTTAATTTCTATTAGTCTGAAAAAAATATTTAAAAGAAAAAAAAGAAGAAGAACATCTAACATATTATTATTATAGCTTAAATATGATAATAAAATTAAAAAAAAAAACTTAAGTTCGTTTCATTCGATCAAATAAATATCTCTGAAATGCACTTCCCCATTTTATTAACTAAAAATTAAGGAAAATTCTTAAATTATTAATATGAGTTTCACTAATTATATTCCTATGAGAAAACACATTTTTACATTACAGTAAAAATCTTTCAGATTATTTTTATTATTAGAATATTACAGTTTAATTAACAATTCTTTAAAGCTTAAACACAAGTCAAAAATTATTTATATGCTACGTCTATGGATAACGTAGTTCAAAAAGTTCCAAACAAATGTCAAGAATTCATAAATAGAATGGAACAATGAAACCTCTTTGTTAAATTTTAATTTGAATGAAACAGAGCTGAAATAGAAATACTATTTTTAAAATATGTTAATGAGAAAACTATATTTAATTAAATGAACCACATTCGAACTTTAATTAATATGTTTATTTGATTATCTACTTACTTGAACATTGATTTTACAATCGTATATGAAGTATTACATCTCAATGGAGTTCAATGGCGATTTAATCAAACGCAAGGTAAGTAGAAAATTTGTTGAAATGCCTTTAATATGTTATAGTTTGGTAAGTGTATTTAAACGAGAGACTTTACGTAGAAGCTATACCGTGATTTTTGTTTTTACTGTAGCAATTATACCTTTCACAATCTTATAACATTTAATTAATACTTCATCTATTTCAAAAATAATTGTAATAAATAAAGATAAGGACACATTTAAAAGAATTGCAGTGTATGTATTTAATATTGCAGACATATAACTATCCTTTTTTAAAAGAAATCTTGGATTGTGGTAATTAAAACATTTTCTTTTGTTGAAAAATCATTACAAAATGAAAATAGTGTAAAAGCAATCGAGTCAAACAAAGACTTTATTTTAAATATTAATTTTAGTCTGATTGTTAGATTAAAAAATGCATAGTGAATAGTAATTTCGATTATATATGCATCTTAAGAACTGAAAACCAAATTTTAATCCACCAATATTTTTAAACTTCATCAGTAACAGCTTAGTTGACGTGTACTATAAGTGAGTTAGTCACTAAATCATGAGCAGCTGCAAAGTAACATGCAAAAGAACGGCATAAAAATGAAAACAAAAATAATAAAAGGTCCACTTTATTTGTATAATAAAATCAAAATCAACGTAACGTGAAATGAAACGTGGTGAAAGAGTGAAACAAAACATAGTTATAGCAACAAGTGGCGCTAGTGTGCATAGGGCGAATCAATAAGATAAAACGAGAGGTTTGATTATGTCATCATTATTGAAAATTAACCAATCATGTGATAATATTTTTTTCTGTTTGTATATTTACTGTCAAAGATAAATCGGAATCATGATTATTATGACAAGAAGTGGGCAGATTGCAGAAAAGTAATTTTGCAAAACATTTGTTTCGTATTGTGTCAATTGATTTACCTTTCTTCAAGTTTATCAAAAGTATTCTTACACTATTACAAGATTTTCCAATGCTATACACGTCAAAATGGGCTGCCTAACATGGATCCGAGGTAAGTACTATTTCATATCCTATAATTATTATGGCTAATGAAAAAAAATTTGTTTATTATGATGTTAAATGCAGGAAAGTTTTAATATATTTGTAAACTTCTAAATGTGGAAAATTATATTATCTCAAACATTTAAAATCCGTTTCTGAAACGAGATGTACACTAAAAAGTAATACTTTTCTTAAAATCCCAATATTGAAAATGCTACCTTCTTGAATCATATTTATTTAGAAGCGTATGTTGAAAAGAAAGCTAATTAACAAATAGGTCCTTTATTCAACATCCAAAAAGATCCACCCCCTCTGAGGTTATATGACTATTTTTAACTTAATAGCATCATGTCTTAAACCACAATTTAATTAGCAAACTGCAATTATCTAGCTGTTAAGGTAATTGTCATGATATTCAAGTTTAAAATGCTTTTGGTGATATATGAAAATAACTATTAATAAATTTATTATATTTTTCATGAAAAGTTAATATATATTGTTAAATGTTGTCATAGTATAATTGTATTTAAATTATAAATCACGAGACTGTTAAAGAAAAAAAAATACTGACTTGAATACAATACAACACTGTCCATAAATTGCTGTAAATATTGAACTTAAGAGTTTTTTGCTAAGTGTAAGTTTTTTACATGATACAGCATTGAAAGTTTCACAAAGTTGTTATTTGTGAATACATAAGTTTTCTATTTATATGATTTTTCAATAATTACATATCTTTTACAGGTTTTAAATTAACATCATTTCCATTTCTTCAAGATAGCGAACTCAACAAGATAGCTGCATTCTTCAATGCTTTCACATTCTTCCTGACATGTGCCGCTTTAGCCCAGCCAAGTTGGTTCAGAATAAAAGGCCTGCATTGCACACAGAGTCTCTCACTCACTCAATTCTTCACATTTGATGATGACGATGATGATGATGATCAAATAATTATTCAGAACAAGGAACTGGATCCTTTGAGTAGATCTGATTTTATTGGTACTATTTAGTTTTTCTATGTAACATATTTATAATATAAATTAAAAGGATTCATGATACTTTAACTAGCTGAATCTTAATAGTTAAATAATATATAACATTTATGACACCTATATTTTTTAAATAACTTAGAATAGAATTTATTAAAACATTTTTTCCAGGTCTACAGCCGTGTATAACAACTGAAATAATAACGCTCATGAGAATCCTTATACTTTTATGTTTTATGGTGTTACTCAGCTCATGCATTGGAGTGCTTATAAATCTGATTAATCATAATAGTAAAGCTCTTAAAATGCTAAGAAGGAATGCTGTACCGAGCATAATGTGTGTATTTTGGGTAATTGCTATAGTGGGTGTTTGCTACTATACTACTGTTGTTTTGGGTAATGCAAACAACAGTGACCCAAATACCATTCAAGTTGATTATGAATATGGATTTTACACAATAACTGGAGCAGGTATTTACTATTATTTCTTCTTGTTGCTATAATAAGTAATATATATTTTTTTTTGTTATTTTGATATTAATATTATACAAGTAATATTAAAAATAAAAACTGATGTGAAATTTAATCTTGTCTTATGTAATATACTGGGTGGAACCAATTAAAATATAACAATGAATTATGTATTCTACCAATACTTATTATTGTAAAGGTAACTGTAATTTTAAACTAATGTTTTTTAATTTATCATATTCATTAAATAAACAATTGTCACCCACTCAAAAATGTCTATAAACCTTTAGTAATTAAAGTTATATTCATAATTCCAGGTGCCTTAGCTTTAGTGGCATCTGCAGCCAATCTATGGGGTGCTCCGCTTTCAAATGACGAGGATGTTCAAAGAAGGAATTTAATGGACGACTGGGATGGTTATGAAGCTCATAGTGTTGGCCCCACACCGCCAGTGCCCGCATTACCACCATACACACCAAGTCCAATTTATGTACCAACAGTACATTCAGCTTTCCCAACACCAGTTCTTGGTAGTCAACAGTATTTTCCATTTGATGACCTATCAGTTTTACCCCCTCCGCCTCCATACACACCATAGACCATAGACCATAATTTATTTGACTCAAATACTATTCAATCTTTCAAATGTTTTCTAATTTAGTTATACAACTTTGAAAATTCCTTTGTCTTGTCAATGAAGGCTACGCGTCCACTTCTTACTTGTTGACGTTTTTATGAATATTGTTTCGGCATATATTTATAATAATACATGCTATAATAATGTCTATGTCACAGATACATGATAGTATTAAAATGTTCTTTGCCTCTCTTTGGAACAATGAATATTATTTCCCATGTAACTTTTGGTTTATCTTATGTAATTATTTCTTTATAAGAAAAACAATATTCTGTAGGTTTATATTACAGCATATCTTCCAGCCCTTTGTTAATAAGTATTATATTAGAATCTCAAACCTATACCGAGAGCCAATTGTGTTGTCCAAACATATCTGTAGAAATCTACTATTGAAATTAATAATGAAGATAAAAATATTTGAATGTACATTTTATCGATATTATTCATTTGATTTTTTCTGTATATATGGTTGTGAGTTATAAAATAGTTCACTTTGTGATGTGATTTGCCATTTTTGTGCCTATTTGAACATATTCTTCAAGTGCTTTAAAACAGCTGGAGAATTTATATATTAAAAATAAACAAAATATATGTATAAAATAATCTAAATTGTTTTTCAGAAAGTGTTCTCGTATTATTATTGCTATTCATTTCGTGTTATAAATTAGTGTTATTAAAACTTTTCCTTAAAAAGCCTTATAGGATTAATGATTTTTAATCGAAATATTATGTTATGATAAGTAATAAGTAGTGAATATTATTAGAATAGATTTTTTAGACTGCATGTATAACAGGAATTGTGAAAGGGATTTATTGCACCAATTTATTTCTGTTATAAAATTGCTAAGACGTTTTAAATGCTAACATTGCAGAGTTAAATCATATAACCTAATTCTAGCAGAATGTAGCTTGTATCCGGGATTGGATAATAGACGTATGTGATGTAGTTGTTATAAGCTTTAAATAAACAAGCATTATTACATGCAAAACTGATATATTTTACGGAACTAACATTCATAATAATCAACTCAAGTAACTTGTGTATATTTCATGTTACCAAAAATTATGAAGTGTTAATAGTTTGTTTGTTGATGTGTAAACTTCTAGACATAAGTATAGTTATTCCTGGCATTAACTGGGAAGTTTATTTTTACATTGAAATACATTACATTTTATTTTTATGTGAAACTAATATGCAATACATATCTATTAAAAACAAATAGTTGTTTATTTTATTAATCAAATAAATTCCAAGAAATTAAGAATATGATATTTTATAAGGATCTTAATTTAACATTTTATTTCATAATAATGTTTAGATAATTGAATTATCCTAACTCCTAATGAATTAAGTCAACACTAAAAACAGCAAATTCTAACTTAAATATTTTGTTCATAATAATAACAAAAAAATGACAATAAATTCACATCAAGTGGTAAAACTACCGTAATAACCTAATTTGTTATCCTAGTATTCTATTAATAAAATCAAAAATATAATATATTACTCTATAAACATATATCCTAAAATTAAATTCAAATGTGATAGTAGGAGTTAATGTACAATTTTCAATGACATCTTTAAAACATTAAAAAAGGACAAGATCTTTGCATATAACTTGAATAATACTAATTGAATATATTTAATGGTTTCAAAATTATATTTAATAATAATTTGTACCTCTTTTAACACAAATTAAGATTTTCAACCTATGTTATCATCCTTCAGGGCGCTCAAATCAAAGTGAGAATGTTGATTAACTCTTTCAAAAGGTAAGACATTAAATGGTTTATTTGACAACCCTGTTGACTCTGTCTGACTTGGCTCCTTGCTGAACCCTTCAGTCAACATACTAAGAGCAGAAAACTCATTTCGATCAATTGAAACATCTTGAGATTGGATATTAAGAAATTTCAGCCTTTCTTTTTCCAAATAACTCACTCTTTCTTTGAGGATTGTGTTTTCGTCTTTCAATAATTCACTTTGAAGAACCATTTGCTCTGTCATGGAATTCAAATTTTGATTAAGAATTTTTAGCTCCTCAATAACCGATTCTTGAGTCGGAATAACTTTTGTTCCATCTACATCATCTTTATTTATATCAACCTGTTTTTCTTTAGATTCATTATTAGTTATTAAAATATTGAATAAAGACTCCGATTCATTTAAATTCTTATATATAGCTACTTGCAACTTTAGAATGTTGTTTTCTTGAAAATTTAATTCTGGATCTTTACTTAATAATTTAATATTATCAAGTGCTTTTTTTACTCTTACATATTGTTCTTTCTTATTTTTTATCAAATCTTTTTGTTTAAGGTGGTAGCTGTGTTGCAAAGTGATAGATTCTAAAGCTGCAGACGACGTAGTAGATTTCATAGCGTCTAGTAATAATTCAGCAGCATTGTGGTGGCATTGCATGGCCTCGTCATATCTATTGTATTTCAAATGGGCCTCTGCTCGTCTATGCTGTTGATGGGCCTGTAAACAAGTTATAATATTATTACCGTATAAAATTGCGACGTACTTCAACGTCGTAACATAAGCAATTACCAAATTAAGAGGATGAGATTCCATAATAGTAGATAGAATATGTAAGTGACATCAAAAAATAGCTTTATTGCAAAAATTTACAAAGTTAATAACAACTTAATACTCATTAATGCATACTCAGATAATATTTATTTACAAATAATATAGTGTATTTTTGTTTTGCAACAATTGACAAGTAATATATCTGTCACATTTCAAAATGTCAACTATTTAACAATTAACTTCTTGTTTTTAGATCTTTATATTAAGAAGTTTGTTAATTAAGAAAGAAAATTATTAAATAAATATATAATCTATATTTATATATTATGAAAAGATTATTTATTTACTTTACAGAAGTTAATTCTTTAAAGTAGTTGTACCAGTTAGTTATCTATCATATAAACCATTGAAGATTTGAGTTTTTTTTGCAATAATAATAATTAGAAAAAAATTAACCATATTTAACAGTTTTTAATATTACAATGGATTTAAAAATATATATTTATAATTAATTATTTTTTCATTACATATATTATAGTTACTGAAAAATAAAAAGTAACCTTCACTTTAAGATGATTTATGACACTTAAACGTGAAAATAACAAATGTCAAAAATTAATTTATCTAAATATTGGCTAAAAAAAATTGCTCAATACCTTAAATTATCAAATATACCAATCGCGAAAAAAGTTCTAGTCTATAAAATTTTTCTTAGACCAATACTAACATATTATTGGTTCCAAAAAAATTGTGACAAAATGAAATGTTTGGAGGTTCAAGCTTTGAGGACTATTTTCAAAAAACATCCAAAAAAAAATTTATATTATCAATTTAGTGATATAGATATAACAAGTTATCAAAAAATTGAAATATTAAAGTGGAGAAAGACTACAGGGTTAGACTTAGGTACTGTGAGAAGACTGCTTCACTACAGTTCCAAATTTTTAAGTGACCCCAGTGTTTATTTCCGAAGAGCTGCTGAGGGGAGTAAAAAAAGAAGGTCATTTATGTAGAATTCCTTCGAGAGGCTTAAAATTTAAACCTGCGAGAAAATAAATAATATGCAAAAACACGATAGTATTTTTTTTGATGGAATCCTATTTGTTGTACACAAAATATCGTTTCAATAAAATAAAAACAATATAGTATCAGTAAAAAACAGTATAAGATATACCGAAATCAGATATTCTCGTCCCACCAATGAATGTGATGCCCCGTGTGTGATTGTAGTCGTCTCAATGCATTTTCTTCACACTGTAATAGCTGATTCCAGTCTAAACGTTGCCTTCTCACATGATCTACAACATGAGTATCTCCGTACCGGCAATAAACGTCTCTTATTTTCGGACGCAATCTTTTCGGATGTCTGTGTGGATACTTTGATTTATATACTTGTAAAAGAACTGAACATTCGAAACGCAGAAGCTTTTTACAAGAACGTTCGTTAAGAGCCCATGTCTCGCAACCATAAGTTACTATGGGCCGTACAAATTGCTTGTAGATTTGAAATTTCACTTTACGTTGTAATTTCGGATCACATAAAATTCCCCAATGCCTGTAACACCAGAGACGTGCACATTTCACACGTTCAGACACTTCTTCAATAGTTTGTTCACAATTCCGTGGAGTAGCACCCGAAGCATCAACACCTGACGTCATGTCGTCGTCACCATCTCTTAATATAAATGAAAATTATTATTTAAATAATTGAGAGGTAAAATGTACTACAAAAAACTGGAAGGCATAAAAAAGTCATGTTATTTAGAAAGATTGATAGCTGATATATTTACATGGATTAAGCAAAATTTTTTTTCACATCTGAAGAGGTTTTATGATTTGATTATCGAATAATGTCAAATCAAATAAAAGACATTGATTTAATTAAAATAATTGTGTCTAAGTATTTAGTTATTACAAAAATATATTTATTTTAATAATGCTCAACGGTCTTTGTTACAAAAACCTCACACACAAAAAGTTCTTATCTTTTAATAAATGTATAATTTACTTAATGTAAGTATAGAAGGGTAAGCCTGTTCAAATTGTACGTATTTGTCCTTTAAGTTTAAGAATATTGTCATATTCAGTGGAACCATTACATAACAAAATCTTTTTCATCTACTGAATTTATTGATTTGTCTTTTAAATAACTACCACTACTTTAGAAATCTTTTTTAAAAACAGTTTTGTAAACCTTCTCACAAAAACACTTTTAACATTTTTATGGCTCTGAAAGTTAACACTTAAACCTTCATTCCAGTCTTCAATTTTTATACACTATCCCATTTTTAACTCACGCATTAGACTAACAACAATTCTTCTACATGAAAATTTTCGTCCTTGCTTCAGTCAAGTATATTTATTTCTCCCTTTTAATTTTAACTTTGATCTTTTTCGACATGTGTTTTTATATCTACTAGAGGATATATTTCATAAGTATCAGACTAGATAATGTTATAGTACGGCTTTGGCAGTCGTGGGACTAAAGCAATTTTCCCCTATTAATATACTTTCTGTTTCTACATCTATTATATTAATGTTTTTTGTGTTCGCTTATTAGAGACATCCAAATTATTTGTTTATTCGTGTGGCTTAGCTTCATTTTTACAACCACTTATCGCTATTTTGTAAGAAGCGGTTGTATCGATAACTCATAACACACTTTTAAGATTTCTAGTACCAAAAACATTATTATTTAAATTCTTAGTATAATTTCTAAAAATCAAATAAAACGTTTTAAGTTCAATTAAAATTTAAACTTTTAAGAGACTCTCATTCAAACATGGACAGTTACTTTGCCTTCTGTTAAAAATGTACAAAAGATATGTTGGCTTTCTTAATTTATATTAAAAAGATCGGTTGTTCTGATTTCTTTAGTTTAGGAAGTAACTCTTCCTCATCTCAGCGATATCCTTACCAGTAGTGGGTATGATGTCTGAAGATGTAAAGTTATATACTATTCACAATAATAATTCATATACAGAGATAAAATAAATATAGAAATCCGTATCAGCGGACATATTTTTTCCGCAGGCGCTTTTATTTACTAACGTCTTACAATTTCAAATAAAACTTTTATTCTATCGCCATATTATTAATTGACAAGACTATCCAGTTTTCTACTACATATATTTAATTATAGCGTAGTTTCAAGTATAACTAAATAAAATTTTTCTTTGATACAAAATTAAGACTTTTAGTTTTTGTTTTGCAGTTGATATTTTACAATATTTTATTACATACGGTAAATTATTGAGAGTACAGCGACAATATTAATATCTTAATTTCAAAAAGGTTCACGTTCACAGTCAATACCAAACGAGCCTTAGTTAGTTTTAGAAAAATATGATTTCCTAAAAAGGGAGAGGTTTTACACATTAGTGACCTGGTGTGAAGTATTGCTTTCTTTATTTTACTTTACAAAATTTTAAATCCTGCTCTCAGTTTTGGGCTTATGCCAGTTATACAGATTATCTATAAACATATTATCTTTACAATTCGAAGTATCTACTTTAAAGAAATTTTAACATCTCCAAATAAGATTGGATGTTACTTTTCCGTGCATGGGCAGGATGTTTCATATCTATTAAGGGGTTCCCATGTTATACTAAAATGTAGAGTCTTTAAAAAGTTCTAGATTCGGGAGAGGTCTCTCCAACATAAGCAAGACCACTCGATTGTCTGCAATTTTTATGTTAGTTCTCTCGTTAGTCTCTATCTCTCTCGTTAGTCTCTATCTCTCAAAAAAATATTAAAAGTGAAATAAAAATATAACAAGACTAGTTGTTGAAGTAGAAACCGTTATTTATCAAAGGAAATATTAATCACATTAAGCGATTGGCTATGACACAACAATGTGTTGAAACGTTGGCTATTTATAAACAGTAGTGAATAACAAATGTGAGCTAATGTAGTTAACAGTCGTTTTCAAGCAGTAAAAGCTGTAATAAAATGTTTTTTTCGGTTATATCGATGTTATTTTTGAGTGCAGTAAATTGCGTAACTCAGCAATGTTCTATGGTAGATGTAAAAACTCTTTTGGAAGGCTGTGATCATCTCATTGGACTGAATATTACAAGTGTCGGTGGGACGATGGTCAATGATCATAACTGCGACGTTCTTCTTCCGAAACAAGTGTTTACGGATGAACCTTTGTTTCAATATCCTCTCGCTGATTCGGTATATGGAGTAATTAATAATAATAAAGAAATAATGTTGGCAATCAATTATAACGTGTACACGATTACAGAAAAAGTTCTACACTGTATTAATGATCGATCCTGATGCACCGCCGCAGATTGAGGGAGAGTTTTATCTACATATGCTCAAATCGAACATTCCAGTATGTTTATATGTATATAAAGCTTAAAAAATATGTTGGTTTACGATTCGAAATACTAAAGCGATTGAAATAATTAAATTTTTCAGGGACTAGCGCTTAAATCAAAGGAAAGTAGTAAAACTGTTGGAATTGATTACAGAGGTAATAAAATAAAGAAACTGATAAAATACAAGTGTTATGTAACGCGTGTAACAAATGCATTTATTATTATACAGTTACAATGAATATGCATTGAATATATTTGAAATATATGCGCATTTCAGGTTATAAACCACCAACGCCCCCTCGCGGATCCGGCATGCATCGCTACATGAGCCTATTGTACGAACAGGCTGATGGTAATAATTTTCTACCAAATGTTCCGTCGTCTAGAGGCCGCTTCCATCTCGCAAATTGGCTACGAGGCAAGAACCTTTGTGGTCCGGTCGCTGGCTCACAATTCAGAGTTCAATTCTAGATGGCGCTACCTACATGTTTCTATAATATTATGAGATAATCTTGACCTTATAAGTATAATCTGTACTGATTCTTAAAGTTCGTAAGGCCGTACTTAAAAAATAATATTTGTTATAGTTTTAACAAAGACATACACAGTGATATATAATTATTACTTTGTTTGAAATTTGCGCCGAAGGAATAAATGCACTGTTTTTATTAACGATATCATTCAATAAGTAAAAAGAAAATTATAACATTATTTAACTTGTATCTAGTTGCATGATCCTCAGATAAAAAAATAGTTCCTCAAAATAACTTTCAAAGCAATAATATATTAAAGTTTTTTTATTTATTAGGCATGGCAAACAGTTAGACCGATTATTTTAATTTTCAAAATGTCTGCCAAATAAAACATGTAATACTGACAAATAGGACCAATAGGTACATATGTCAAAATTTTATATTATATTTAAATAAACGATTGGTACCTAACTGGCAATTAAAACATCAATAAGGAATAGATATGAGTACACTCAGCAACACTGGCGCCAGTTAATTTGACAATGTCAAAATAGCTTGAAAAATAAAGGCGGGCGTAGGCTGCGCACGCGACACTTACCTCTCACCTACCCACGCTAGCTATAAACATTTTATTCTAACATCGCACTAACTACTGGTTCATATTTTATAACTCTTGACTTGATCAAGATTTGACTGCATTAATTATGTTAGTTTGCTATTTAAATCAAAAATTGACAGCTTATATATTTTCAAATAAAAAAAAACTATCTAGAAGATTAATAAAAAAAGGCATCATATTAAAAACTTTTTATGATAAAATCACAAAATGATGACACAATCTCACCAAGTATGGCGAACTCTGAATATACTAATCCTGACAAAGGATTCCAAAAATAAAGTGAATGTCACAAAAGACAATCTTTTCACTTAACTTGGGTGGTCTTTGTCATTTTATGGTGGCAATGAAAAATTTCGTACATACAAAACATTTTAAAACAAATGACCAATTTATTACACATTAAGATTTAAGATTGTACCAAAACTCGACAGTCGCTTTTGTTACAAAGCATTAACTGATGCCTCCAAATCTATAAATATGTTTTATTATTTGAACCACTAAAATGTCACCAATATCTCCTCCAAAAATCGACTCTTTTCTTCTTCTTTAATATAATGGGTCAAAGTAAAATCGAAACTAATAAGAAAGTATATTTGAATCGTATGTTTTTCATTATTAGGTAAAATATTTTAGTATCTTCCTGTACAGAAATATCAGAAGAAAGCTAATATCATGTAGTTAATACATATATGTATGCCTCTATTTAACGTCTCTTTACTATTATTAAATATTTAAGAAA
>DVQP01001079.1:0-17293 GCA_018231745.1 Danaus eresimus | reverse complement strand
GCGTTTCGCTGAGATTTTTTTTTAACGGTGATATATTGGGTACGAGTTCGCGAAAGATGTTGTCGTTAACGAGGCTGAGATCTTTTTTATTGTAACATAAAGTCTCATTAAATCTTTATATAAGCATATTAATATTACGCAATACAACGTCTTCATCCGGCTTTTATATCTTAAAGATTCTTTTTGTATGTACTATAAAACTCCGTACAAGGGCTTTATTTTCGATGCCTAACATCTCGCTTAGTTACCAAAGACCGCTCATATATGAATTTTCTTTTAATCATGCTGCATCTAAATGCTAATGTAAGCTGTTAACTGATCGTTAAATGAAATGTCACTGTCACCTGTTCAAATCCACGGCAGTTATTACGGTCAATACTAACGAGCGATACAAAAATAATATGCTGGATATTCCTGCTATTTATAATTATTTATTGTCCATGCTGGCGCTATAAATTGCCGGCTACAGCCATTATCAATTTTGCGGCAACCCGAATTTATTCTTCCAAATAATTAAGAGCTTCCAAGAAAAGTAATGAACAAAGGCGGAGACAGCGCGGCTTTAGACAATTTGTGACCTCGTTTCTTTTGTTAGGGTTCGCACACAATATCTTTTCTAACGAATGGCTAATATGAAAATATTTTTAATCATCCATATGATAGCTCGATGCAACATCTCGTTAGTCGGCAACCCTATGTCCAGATGACGTCAGTAATGACACGAGCGTTCGGCCTTATCGCACCTTTTAATGGAGTTACCGGTTTAAATAACACAGCGAAATGACGTCAGATAAGGGCTTTGTTCCCAACAGGTGTCGGTGTTGACAAAGGCTGAATAGTTTTTGCGGTATCGGCGCTGCTTCTTCGAGATAACGCCGGAATGGGTTCGTGCCATTTCGAGTTTCATTTTGCTGATATTATATGATTTTATTATAAAATTATTTCAGGCTGTTAAATTATATTAAATACAAGTCAATGACTTTTAAATGGTATTTGTAGACGTGGTAAGTAATGGCTACGCCGTGTGCTACGTAAAGCGTAGCATATTCTACGAAGTTGTATTTGTTGTATTGATTGGGGACTTTCAAGTTATTTCTAACGCGACAATCATTTACTGAAACGTATTGATTTGTAATGTGTTATACTTAAGAATGATTCAGTTTCATTATTCAGCAATTTTTATCTAGCTCAATGTTACATTAAAAGTATATATATATAAATTTACTTAAATATAAATTTCTAAGAAAATTTCTCCTGTAAAATCTGGGACATGGTTTCGAGCTTTAAATAGAAACCGAAAATCATAACAACAGCATCTGACAGATAATTCTCTTCATAGCATGTCACATTTATTTATAACTAATATTGCAATTTTAAAATACTTAATATTTTCTATTACTATACTGTGATTTTAAAACTATTTATTGAACTCTTTAAAATAAATTATTTTTTTCGGATACTACGCGCTTTTATAATTTTATATCTACCATGAACCCAACGTTTCGGTTACTGTAATATATCCAAAACTAACTACCTTCGCGATTCACATAGCGTCAGTAACATGTAAATATGAAATGTTTAAATAAACGTTTAGCATCCTAAAAACTTGGTCGTGTAAATCCTAGGTATCAATTGTGAACTCTTTGTTTAAGATATAGAAGTGGTCGTTGGAATACCAATATGAGATTTCTATTATGAAGCGAAGAGAATGTCTTCAGCATAAGTTATTTCCAATAATGAAATTCCTCGTCCAACATAATGGTCACCCTATAGAAGAGTTCTCGTGTAATCGGCTGCATCTCAAGACTTGAGCGCTAATAATGGCGGTGCTTGAGAAAACTTACACTGAGACTACTTTTAAAATGATTATATACATATAAATCGTCGTTTAATAGTGGACATTCAAGTTGTAATGGCCTCGCATATTTCAAACTGGCAAGTTTTATAGCTCGGATTACTTTAATAGTTCCTAAGCGTGAACAATTTTTATATGAAATTATTAATGATACGTGATACGTTTTATAATAAAACTTCTGCGAATTGGTTTATTTTTTAATAAATTTTAATATTTAAAAATAAATTGAATGTTTTCAATATGTATACTTTCTTGCAAATAATTTTGGATATAAAGTTTAATTAAATAAATAGAATATATGATTTTATAATTGAAATTTCGGTAAACAATAAATTATTTATTAGACTGAAACTAATCTTTTTGTACGATTAAGAACATTACGAATCTTATAAAAGTTGACAAAAATTGCAATGGTAAAGAATGAAGTTTGTTTAGAAAATGTACAAGGTATACATTAACTTAGTAAATAATATAAACTAACAAACACATGGCAAGGAATACAGCTGTTTTTGAAGCAGACGTCGCGTTTGTCTTCGCGTTCCGCAAATCTAATAAAAAAGTTGATCGTATGTTACAATAGTACGCCGGCTCCACAGCGAGCAAACTAACTTGTCAATATTTGAGTTCTTTCCTCTAGTTACCGAATGTGTACAGTTCATAGAAATAAAAACACAAGAGTCGTGAAAACTGAGCTCGTATTTTGTATCTATCAAATTTTATAAACATTCGGCTTCGGGACAGATTTACTCCACATATTTGTTTGAGATATCCTTTTGAAGATTTGGTCTCAAACAATGAAAATTATAAGGACGATACCAGCGATAAGATAAAAGCTTTCGGCCGTTTACATAATAAAAATAAGGGTAAATGAACTTTATTTTCTATTTCAAATAATATGAGGGAAGTAACTTTAAAATTGATATCGGATACTCGTAGATGTCTTTGAAGCTAACCGCAACGTCGTCTAAAGTTACTAATAACATAACATGTTCATGTTTATGAAAACTAACTGACTGAGTTCACTGACTTGTATTCGCTCGTATATCAACTTAATTTGTATAAAATTTTGTTGTTTACAAATAATGAGGTGTTCTGTAACATGTTATTTAGGAATTATCAATCATCTGTTCTTTAGTTCAAATTTCAATTTTATTAAAAAAAATATTTATATATTTTCTTTCGTATGTTCTAAATTTTAAAAACTCATTCTCAGTTTTAATTATGAAAATAAATAAAATCATTTTAATTTGCTGTTAGTTAAAAAAAATATTAAGACAATGTAATAAAAAAGTCTGATACGGTTTTAGACTAAAATATTCTTAAATATATTCTAGGTTCGTTCTTTTGTTTTCTAATTTTTGAATATAAATAACATATGTCCACGTTTGTAAGGACGAATTAAGTATTATAACTTTATGACGTAAATAAATAACCTAATGATATTGTATCTTAATTTAACAGAGACCGACGTCATCAAATATGCAAAACCTTCACGTGACTGAGTTAAAATTTTCTTTAAAAAATGTATATGTAAAAGTTAAAGTAAAAGGATGTCCCTAATTTCTATAAGCAAGCTGGGCCGAGATTAAACAATATAATCCCCTACATATTTCGTATCATGTTTTAAAAGCGATCGGTTTTCTGTGCCCTTAAAATTCAGCTGTCTTTGTTTTATAATCTACCAACGCCCCGAAAGATTTATGAAACCGATTAATCACTTTGGTTAAATACTTTGTTGATTCAGCAGTCCAACAATGTCAATTTTGAGTAAAGAATAAACCTAAATCGTATATCACTAATTTTTGCCTGCGATTTCGTTTGCGTCAGTTTCAATATTCAAAGTTCATAGTTGACTGTGTGAACTCTGCTCCATCTAGGTAACAAATAAGCAGATTTAAAATTTTCGACTTTTTTTTTAGTATAACGAAATGATGATCCTAAGTCGGTGTCCTAGTTCTTAGCAATCTAACCAATAATTTACGGGGAAATCCGTACAGCCGTTCCTAAAGATATAAATAGTGTAACTAAATCCACTTTCGTTTATATATTTGTTTTTCAATAGTTTTATTGATGTTTTGTCTCATAACTGTATGTACATATAAAATCATTAATTTTTATTTCTACAACTTGTATTCTTCCAATGTGTGTAAAATTTAATTAACAACCGTTCGCTTTTATTGAATAATAAAAATATTACCTCCTGGCAAAACAGAGGCTTTTAAAAAAATCACATATTATATTTCTCATAAAATAGAAATATATTGAAAAAGAAACTATAAAGCGGGTATAAATAAAAAAAAAAGGCTTTACAGGCTGACTGGAGGCTTTATTGAAATCAGCAGGTACGATAAACTTATCTAATAAATATTTCAAGAGAAAGTTTCTTTAACTTATTGCTCCTCTTACTTTATTCGTTGGACCCTTTTTTTATTTTATAGACGAATTGTCTTTTTGTGTAATGTTTCTTATTTGCAGAATTGTGTCTATGTAACCGTTTATTTAGGTATATGTAGTTTTTGAATTCGTGACGATCATTGGAATATTTTCTCTTAGATGAATGACATTAGTTTTAAGCAGCCAACCAACAATATTAAACTACCAATTAATGTGTCCACTAAGCCCATAGAACAGCAACAGGTGTAGCTAACTGGATTATCTTTCGCTATTAATCTTACTTTGCCTAATATTAACATGTCTCTGTCATTTATAATTAGTATACTTAATATTGATACGTTCATTGTACAGCATTTAGAATCAAATATCGTTCATTTATTCAAAAGTTTTATTTACCTCAAATTGTTTTTCTGGTCAAATTTAGTGCCCGAAGTTACTTCTTCCTGTTGATAGTTCGTTCATACATAAATACATAGTTTAGTTCTTGATTAAAATATAATACATTAAATATTTTTGAAGTTCACTCAAATAATGTTTCTCGCAGAAGCTCACTCAAGTAATGCTTTTATCACAACTTCATATTTTTTTAAATGGCTAAAGAATAACTTATAATGATAAAAAGAGTGGTTTGAAAATATTTATAAGCAGTACCAAAGTAAGTATTATCTTATGCATTTTTTAAATATATAAGTAAACAAGATTTTACCTAATTATATTATATAACATTCAAAAGAATTTAATATTTTCTATAGAAGCAAAAAAACTAATTAATTAATTAAACATTTAGTTTATTGTGTCGTAACCGAACGTTTTGTAACCAGACAGGGCTCTAGAATAAGTCGTACATCACACGGCGAAGTAATCTCACTAATTACTCGCTATATCCACGCTAACAGTTATTTAGTTCTAAATTAAATAACTTCTACGAAATACCGCACTGATTTATGGTCATTTTTATAAGAAAAGTTTCATCGGAGCCGTGATGATATTAATAATTAGCAAGTAGATCGGGATGAAATGTTCTAACATTTTGTCAGAGACAGCCATGTACTTGGAAATAAAAGTACACTATATAAAAGTTGCCTTATATAAATTGATGCCACATTCATGGAGAGACCAGGAACGCCCATATCTCGTCGCCACGACAGTAAAAACCGGCTCGACCTCCGTCACAGTTTTTTGCTCCAGTTAGACCAACTGTTCAGACTCAATCCAGCGTTAATATGTGACCTTAGACCTTTGTTACTTTGACTCATTACATGTCAAAATATATATATGTATATAAATCAAATACTTTTCTAAGTAAAATTATTCAATTGATACAAATGATTAAGCTCTTCTCATTTTTTAATAAATTACCACTGAATTGGTACTTATTAAAATTCATAAAATGGTTGTTATTAAGGGAATCAAGTGAATCTCGATGGCCGTACAAAGGCATCGCAAATTAAGTGCTACTCAATCGCCGTCTCAGCTTCTCGAGACGAGTGCCCTTCTGATGGTAAATATTAAAATACAGAATGTTATTTTTTTTTTAAATTGACCGTCGCCGAATGGTCTCTAATCAGGGAAGATTTGGATATTCAAATATTCCCTGATTAGCGATTAAATTTTACATGTTATTACGAATACATTTTTCTCATTTTGTTCGCTAATATATTACTGATAATTGTCAAAGCTTTTTAAACTAACGCAACCATAATCATTAACAAGATTCACATTCATGTCGACCAATAAATGCGTTTGACTTGTTTGAAACCGCATCCCTACTACCTACTCTATAGCGGGATCAAACATGCGAATTAGGGCGTCGGATGCTTCACCACGAGCAAAGCACAGCAACTATGGTGACAATATTCCGCAGTGCGCAATACATTGCCAGCTACACACCGACCTCGGTTTAAATATACGGAGGGACGGCATTGCAGTTGTAAATGAACATTTTAACCGATTACGTCCGATGCTTTGTCCGGTTTTGGCAACGTTTAGAATAAAATTTTAGATCGTTACGTTCAATAGAAAAGTCTATCTTAATTTATAAACTAGTTTTGATATATTTATTTTATTTTGACTGATAAATATATGATTAATATTTACATTATTTATAATACCCACTTAAAAAGACTACATTAGTAAAGCTTAAATTATTTCAACAGGAATTCTCACATATATTTAAACAAAGTTTCCGTAGCCGAGATAACTCGAGGCACAGACTAAGCCAGGCTAAACATTGTTACGCGGTTAGCGTCTGTGTACGCCAGCATCTCATGTCTATGTAAATGTACTGCAGTGTATTGCAGCTAAAGATTTCTTCACTAAAATTATGATTTATTTAAATCTTATTATATAAATATAATTATTAGAACAGAATAGTGCTCCTAAGATTTATTATAAGTGTAAGTTTAGTTCAAACGATATGTTTAGGAGCTTCATTTTGCATTTTAATTTCAATTTATTCGTCTTAATCATCATCAGCCTATCTGAGCTTGTTGCTGAACAAAGTCCACTTCTCCCATGGGGAAGGTTAGAGCATTAATCGCCATGCTTGTTCAAGACAAGTCGGCGATTTCAAACTTATAATTAGAAATTTTAAGTCCAGGTTTCCTCACGATGTTTTCCTTCACCGTCAGTTAGTGGTGTCTTAATATTTCTGAGTACATTTGACTAGGAAAATCACAGTGGTACTTGCCAGCTTCCGAACCCGTTCCCTGAAGCATGAGAGGCGGGCCTTTAACCTCCAGACACCACGACAATATATTAGTATAAATATTAATATCAAAGTGAACAAAATAACTGTGTATTATTAACACACTATCATTGATAATATTTTGTTGAAACAAAAGTAACGTTAGCAAAACAATTCAAAAATATCTAAAAAGTTTACACTTATACGTCATGATTGTAGCATGCAACCTATTTATTGTTCGTCACAGAAAAATTCAGCATAGAGTATAAAAACATTTAGAGCGGCAACTTTACGACTGGTGTGTCGCAGATGGAAGCAGAAATCGTAATATCTGTATCGTAAAACAGTCGCGAGCCGTCCGGACAAAAAATATAACTGCCAGATATTAATTCTGCCATTAATATTTCTTCCTGTATTCCTGCCGCTGTTTTATTTTATTTTTTTCTGGATAAAACAACGTAAAAAATGTTAACTTTGTTTTTATTTTAAGTTTCTCCACGTTCTTCTCTGTACTGTTTCTTGTTTTTTTTTTACTTGTCACTTAAATGTCGCTTAATTTTGTGCCATTTTAGATGGGCGTGTTCTTTAATAATTAATTATTTAATAAATTACTCTTTCTATACACGAATTGCATATCATATATATATAATTAGTAAAAGAAAGTACATATTTTTGTGACATATATTTCCAATAAACTTATTTAGTCCGCTAACTGTTGTGAAAATATTTAAAACGTTATATATGTATATATTTTAGGGTAAATTTTATACATGAACGAGTATTTTCAATTAGTACGATGAGAGCTGTACACTGTAAGTCGTGGTTCATGTTTCAAATTGTTTCAATGCTCGCTGCTTTGGTACAGGCTTTAAATAAACTTTATATATTTCAACAGAATGAAACAACTGCATGTCTTGATTACATATAACTCTGTTAGCCTCGACAATATCGCTAAATAAAATCCGTAATACGTTAATCTAAACGTTAAACAAATTTATTTCACAATAATATATAAATGTATTCCGTAAAAGTTCACTTTAAAACCGACCACAAAATTCTTGTTCACTGACAGTATATTTAGTCGTAAAGCTAAATTGCGTCGTATAAAAGAGCAATTTCTTAACACCCTCGCTTCGTTAACGTCACGTCACCGAACGCTGCTGGACCATAATTCTATCAGCGAGTGAAATCCAATTTCATCTGGATAGTAAAATAAAAAAAAACCGGTATGGGTTAAGACGATGAAGCCGCTGCCCTAAGACCTTGATTCATTACGGTGATTTTGCATCCGATGCTCTTCTAATTTGCTGATCGATGCAACTAATGGTCGCAAATAAGAGTTAATCCAATCAGTCAATTACGTAGCTGGTAATGGTATGAAAGCTTTAATTGAACGATGTCTCTAGTATATGTGATGCAATGTAATACGTATGTTATTCGAACGATCTTATTCGAACTCACAAGCCAGCTTACAAAGTTCATTTGGTGACGCAGCGGTTTGTTAGTCACGAAACTGAATAAGGTTTTCCGTTGTAAGTATTAGTATTGAAATGCAGTCATGCGAGTACCACTGAAATGGCTGGACATTATTGACTTTGTGAAAACAGCACGCGGAATATTCAGCAGCTTAAATAACATGGACATTGCAAATTTTGTCTTATTAAATATTTTTCATCTCCAATGTTAAAGATTTTTAAGAGTTTTCATATATAAAAATATATGTCTGATATCTTTTAGGAAGCATCTCGTTTCAATAAATTCCGGTAATTCAACGAATAAATTAAACAATTATACATGCTAAGGCCCGTGTCCGTACTAAAAGGACACCATTAGCATTAAGGTACGTTTTATGTACACTTTGTTTTCACTCATCATCTGTCCATTGGGGATAATGTTAAAAGCTGTACGGATTTTTTGACAACGATATCTAATAAGCATAAACTTTTTTTTTAAATTTCTTCTAAAAGTATCTTGATTTTCATTAAACACGATTTAGAAAAATATAAAATAAATTTATCTATGAATATCTTAAGTTAAGATAATAATGAATACGTAGTAAATTTCCGAATTTGATGGCACTGCAACATTGCTGAGTTATAAATTGTTCGCAGAATGTTATTCTTATATAGCGGTCATGCAGTTTAAACGACGCCTTCGTTCTAACACAGAAAGTCCAAAAAAATTTTTGAAACCCATCCACAGTCCATAAATACAAAGTCTATATATTTTTAATCACATTAAAAACACCTCAATCGTTTAATGCAGGTAATTTATATGTGAATAACGGCGAAGTGAAATATTTAATTCTCCTGGCTAAATACATATACGGTGAGAGCAAAAAATATTTATAACGTTAACGAATATTTCAATATTCCATTTGCTAATTGCTTCATATTTTTTTTTGTCCGGCTCGCAATAACGTAGATCTGTGGCCTTTTTAAACTTTCAACGGCAGAATGAGAATGGCCTTCGAGTCCAAAATAGTCGAAAATCATTAATCATTAAAACTGAGTATAACGAAGAGGTTTTTAAAACAAATCTGATGATAAAAATATAAATTCTATTTTAAGAAATTTAAGGTGTAGTTTTTGCGTTCGCTCTTTATTCCACCTCCCCCATAACACATCCAAGAAAAAGACCACAACTCACTAAAGTGGGTACATTTTACACCAATTAAACTAAGTAAAGCTGTTTTTATTCCTCTATAATTTATATTGTTGGAACTAAAGTTTGTTCAAACAAATATTACTAAAACCTTTTACGAAGCATTTTATTTATACGATAATGGAAAGAATATATAATGTTTAATAAAATATGACTCTACGATATCCTCGCGGGTTCAATACTATATACGAAGCGTACTTCGCTGGGGAAATAATGAGTTATTTTTCGATAAACATAAATAAATCGCAATCCCCAGTGATCCGAACCACGCATACATAATGACGTAACATTTTAAATATGCACCATCATAAATGCTATGTGTCTACAGAGACTTTAAATAATCGTTTAATACCGTCGTGGATATTGACGACAATTTGACGAACGTCTTTTTTGACGTCCGTGATGTTAAATTCATTGATGTAGGTAAAGTTTTTTTGTTTAACTTAATATAAGTATGGCGAACTTCAGACGTTCAAGCCGTCTTTACCTTCGAACTAACTATGATTGATTTCGTCAATAGTGGGGAGCTTAGCCATCAATCACACTGACGGTGCTAGAAATGAAGGGTTACGCACTCCAGATATTTGGAAACGTTGAATATATTTTTAGGGGAAAATGTTAAAACGCCATAGCTGTGCTTGGGTTATAAATTACCTTTACTAGATGTGAGATATAAATAACATATAAGAACTCTACTTCCTGCATCAAAATATAAAGGATACTCTCCTTAAAATATATTTAAATAAATAGCAACTTGTATCACGATAGTGAAAATATGGTAGAGCTGTCTAGTGAAGTTTGAAAAATAACTTTGTCTCTATTTTAAGAGGATCAGCTGTGATATATGACCTGGGTTGAAGCAGGTCCAGCGCTTAGATCAAATGCAGGAGACATACCAATAAACCATTTTATACTCCGAATAGCAAATAAGCATTTATTATATATATACTTATTCAGAAGTTATAAACATAAAAATATCAACTACATATATTTTATAATCAGATTTATGTCTATAATGTTTTATTTATACGGAAATTATTGGTTTAAGCGTCCTCACATGTCTAATGGAAACATGAGAGGTAGAATATTGTATTAAATTGATTAAGGACGAGATCATCTCGACCATTCGTAACTCGAAGGGCGTTCTAAGCGTGAAATTTTCATCACGGCTAAGACATGTTTTTCATTTTTTAATATCAAAGTGCACGGCGAAATGCTTTCAGGAATTTTAATTTTAAAAGCAGTGTGCAAACTTAATTAGAAACTGCTGCGTACTCTCGGCTCTTAGACCATCATGCACGAGATTAATTCTCGAAATATAATACGCGACTTGATCTTATAAATAGAAATATTTATGATTAAAATGAAAGCAACATTGAACTCTAATGGGAAAGTTTAAACGACAATGTTGACTAGCGTTCTGCATTAACAAGATTATTCCTCAATAATGTGTCTACAAGATACGACCGAGTACGCCTCTAACTTTAATGCTCACAATTTTTTTAATTTAAAGGACCTACGCCCCTTACCTAAACAGTTTTGCAGTTTCCTTTATAAATTATATTTAAAGTATATTTACGATTGTATCTATTTTGAAAGTATACCCGATAAATGTCCCAAAATAAACGGTTGCAATAACAAATTATCCGCTATAATTATACAACACAGGTGCGGTACAGTTTAATGAGGATATAAATTGCTATGACCGGTCTCAGAGACCGCTATATGTTAAAATGTTAAACAGTCGTTTACAAAGTAGACCGATGATACGAATGCTCTAACATTACTGCTACCTTAAAAAAAATTAAATTTAAAAACCTCTCGTTTTATAACATCCACATAGGTCGTAACATTTTTTTGTCCGGTCTTAATAATGCGAACGGTCGTTGGACTATTTGCAAGTAGTAGACATTTTGACGCTCGTTTTACGAGTGGCAAAACAATTTTAATAGCGCTAAATTCAACTTTGCGGCATCGTTAAAATTATAACTGTAATCTAGTTACGCGAGATTTTTATGAAACATTATATTGTTTGTGATGCAAATGAAAAAAAATCGTGCAAGCGGCTCTAAGAAGTAAACTATCATGACTTCCGAAATATACATTGAAGATTTTTAGTAAAATTTTATATTGTATGCGAATCTTTTCATATATTTCTATACATTATGTACATTTAAATCTTCAAATTTAATTAAATATAACATTGTACGATTCTCACGAAATAAACAGACTGTTCAAAGGAAGCAAGCTCAGCGCTCAGCCACTCAATGTATTACAATAATATTGAATGCATTTTTATGGAAATACGTTCTTAGTTAGCAAGTCCGATTCGCTGGCTTTATATACCAGCACTGAAGTGCATTTCATTTTGTTAACATAATTAACTTTGTTTACACTGTTACGCAATGAAAAATATGTTGATATCAATTTTGAAACGTTTGCTACATGTGGACATCTGTTTCCTAGTAAGTGCTTATATCATGTTGATAATAGAAGACAAATTTAAAAATAAAAATATACTAAAATATTATAAATGTAGTTTTTATTTACTTCTGTCGGTCGTCCGTAACAGATGTCACGCGAGTGCATTGCTACCTTCATATTAAAAGTTCACGTGTCACGTGTTTTATATTCATTATATTTTATCGTTGAACATATAATACAGCAAGTGAAAAAATCTCTTGCGGCTTTGGAAAGCGTTGAAATTATGAGGGCTCCTTTGAAATACACGTGGAAAACTATTAGAACGAATGAAAAAACTTTTACATTAATCTTATATCCTCACATGTAATCATTCCGTGAACAGACAGACGTCTGTTACATTTTCACACAGCTCTGGAATGAGGTCAATGTTTCCTAAAGACGTCCGAGTTATGTCCATTGACAATCGAAAACTTTTAGAAAGACAACGCGAGTGTACCCACACGCAAAAGCTAGTCTAACATAAATTCCATTCGTTATACATACAAGACGTAAATGAAACCGTATTTTTTCAGTACTCTACCACTGAAATGCCTTTGCCGTGTCGGAATAAAATGTCTAAAATTACATGAGTGCCTTCGAGGCATTGCATACAGTCGACGGAGAAGAAAAAACGAGAATGACGACTCACGAAGGTTGTGCAGAGATCTTGTTGAATTCGTTATATATTAAAAAAAAAACTTTGATAAAAATATCTAGAGAACATTTTCATTGCCGGCTTATAATGACTTCGCAGTAGTACACTGGTATATTAGTCTGTATATGCTAGCTTGTATTTATATTCTCAGAACAATTTCTAGTGTATAATTGATTCATCCTAATGGAAAGTTAAGAAAGTGAAGACTGCCTAACATATATTTCTAAAAAGTATATTCACGCTTGACTAAAAAGTTTAAGTGCATTAAGTAACAAGGTTATTTCCTCCTAACTGCAAGTTAAAACCGGGTGTTCATTCAGATTTAACCTGAGGCTATTGTTACGCGGCTTGACGTATATTTACCAAGAAATCGAATTCGACTGATGTCTACGTGGTCATATTAGTTTAGTCCCCGGCTTTGCTTCAATTGCGGCATTCCTATTTCCTAAATATTGGTACTACTTTTCTAACATTATGAACAATCAGATAGTTTTAATTAAATGTACTATAAAAATTTATCAAAATTGTTGAAAATTATTTAATAGGACTCAAACTCAAATATAGTATACTTATAGTAGCATTTCATATAAAATCAAAAATAAACGTAATAATTTTAGGCATTAATTATTAAAGAGAAGCTATGAAGTGGTGAACTATAATATACTCAATATGATCTGGTACCAACACCAATAATTTAATAGAAAACAATAAAATGTTCATCACTATATATGTATGTACCTATAGTCCTCATTTGCTGGCAACGTTGGACAATAGCGTGTCCCATTTTACTCTTAATTGACACAATGACGTGGCGACACGAAAACAATTTGGGAGGTCGCTGTATCGATAAACTGAGTGGGTTATTTATGTACAAGCGATCAGTGATCCCTCGCACCCTATTAATGCAAATGAACCGGCCGCCGCTCTTTTAATACTGAAGATCACACGGCACTTAGACCTGCCCTTCATATATATGTTATATAGTAACGATATAATTAATATATATATTTGTTTTCAGTCAACAGTGCGTTATTCTAAATTAATCCTCATAGACCACTAAAACACCCGTAACTATGAACCTTAAAAATACGAATTGTTTCCTTATTGACTTATTAATGTTGAAATAGTATTTTTTCTTATAGTTTAAAATCATTATATACAATGTTGTGGAATATTTAAAGCAATATTTTGACTGAAAGTTACATTTATGTTAAAATAGGATATCTTGTAGGTAATAGCACGTAAGTTTGGAGCCATCCATCACAAGGAAATATGACGGCCATCGCCTCCCAAATATGACGTAACGCGAACTTACTACACGCTTACATAACAGAAAATTCATCCTCGATCCGAAAGTACAGATCAACAAACAAATGTATCCAAAGCCGTAACCTTTTTCTTTGACAAAAAGTCTGATCCTGAAAGTGATCTATTCCTTCAAAGAGTTTCATTGGGAAACGTCCAGCCGTTGATCGAATAACAAATCTAGGAATGAAACTTTTGCATTGATATTAATAATAAGTTACTTTTCCTTAAACATATCGTTACGTGTTGAGAATAAGGAATTAATGAACTTTATATTTTAATAAGTCTTTTTTTTATACTTATTTAAGTTAAAAATATTTTTAAAAAATTAATACCCTTCAGCTAAACGATACATTCATAGGTGTTATTGTAAAAATGATTATTTGACACACGTATTTACACACACAAATATAATATAGAATTGATAAATGATTTCAATCATCCAAAACAAACCGACACGCACACAAATATAAATCATTTTAATTGTCTAAGAGGCATACAAATCAAAGATCTATCTTTTCGTTATTCCGTGTAGCGCGATACTAATCTTAGCCCGCAGCGGAGCGGTCACGCACGCCCCAAACGGACCGAACTCGTCTCAAGTGATCCATTAAAAGCCAACTTCGCTATGTTCAACACACACACGGACAGCATCGACGAATTACATTATATCAATATTATAATTATCTTGGTATTGCTTACTTTTGACGCGTTGTATGTTTGCACCATCAGGAATATGGTTAAGTTAACATAAGTAAATTAGAAGATCATATTTCGTAATATATTTATTATTTTTATTGCTTTCGAAAATCTTATCCATATGAATTATATTTTTATCTCTAATGTCTTAAGTTTATGACATATTTTTAAAAACGCACAAATAATTATATATTTTTAAACACGCTGTCTTGATTCTCAACATCGCATCACACTTAAGTCTTACTGGACTCTGCGGGGCCTTAAAAATTTATGAGATAGATAGATATCATACACTTTCCATCTTAAACTTCACATGACAGAGTCTTATTAACTTCAACTAGCTATTGTTTAGCCAATTTATATGTTAACTGGGCGATGTAGATTTATAGCGATAGTTTTATTTAACTATACTTTAAATATTAAATTGTAACTTCAATAGGAATCGTTATTTTGAAGTGATCAATATATTTTTCTTTATCAAGTATACTTAACTTCAAACTTCTTTCATTTTTATCCACTTGCATGCTGTTCTAAGGTTCGCTAGTCAGAGAAGTGTCCTTATCCAGCAAGATTTATGTTATACACAAGACACTTTATTATAACAAAAAATACTATTAGCTGATTTTGATGGAATTCACAGAAACTCTGTGATTTTTAATATATACGTAAAATTTTATGACTCATTCTTTCTAATATTATAGAACCTATTTAAAACGTCGCTTCGTACAAAGCCTACTTAAGTCTCCGTAATTTTAGTTGTAAAACGCAAATCACTGCTTTAGCTTTGTTGGAACCAGATGCGTCGTCACTGCTCCAGGTGTTGCTAACTATCCCGAGCTACATTTCACAATCCCAGCTACCTGATGTATTCGAATGTACGACAAAGACAGTTTCTATATCCGTTCCATTTAATGATAACTACGTTTTTCACAAGTATACATTTAAATGAATGAAGTTTTCCGGTTACAGTGTCAAATGGCATTGTCATCTCGTCTGGTAATCACGTAGATATAAAATAATAAAAAAAACGCGCAGTTAAAGAACTTGCTTTTCATCAGTTTCTTTTCACTTTAACATAAATTTTTATATATTTTTTTAATCGGAGTAAACTTCGCTAACATTGGCAATAAATTGTAAATAACTACATATTGGATAATAATGTTTTTCGTATATGGCCCCCGTATTTTATTTCTCATTTTATTACAATGATGATTTCATCTCGTCTCTCCCTGGTCTCGGGATGCTGGAAAGTAACCAAAATGTCGTAAAAAATTTTCAATTATGACTCAAATCACTATCGTAAAATATAGTCGTAATAAAGTTTACTCGTGAAAAAATCTTACAGATATTGCTTACAAAGTCTGACATACATAAATAAACCTTGTAGGTGGTAGAACCTAGCTAGCGGGTGAAGTAACTATAGTTCGAATATGGGCTGGCTCGACGAAGAAGTACCACCCTCTCACAGAAGATTGGCGTAAAGTAGCCTTTAATGGCTGCGTTTCGTCCGATGAGTGAGAGAGCCGCTTGCCCTTTTTCTATTCCCACCTTTTCCTGTCATTTCCTTTCTCCTACTGCTCCCTATTCCTAAAAGACCAAGGTTGACAGAACATCCATATGTATATTATATGGTATGTTTTAAAATTGAGTGAGCGATTGCTAAACTATTCTCCTTTAATTGATATTTAGAGTGGCACCCTTAACACAAGAGCAACTGGAAAGTAAAGCTTAAGATTAAATGGAAAAAAAATCTTAGTTAAAGAAGAAATGTCAAGTGCGAAGCTTAAAGGATCTCATTATAATTGTCAAAGAGAAGAGAACTGCAAAGAAAAAGACACAAACATACGTCTTTAACTTAACCTCCTTAATAACGCTTTTAAAAAAAATACTGATTTTACATTAAATGGTAAAAGAAAACATCATTCACGTATATCTATATGTATAAATATATAGTTTGTTATACTTAATTCTATACGTAAAAGATTATTTTATATCTTTAAAGTAAGGTTTAATAAGAGTCAAATATTTTACGAGAAATTGAGATCATAACACATGCTTTATTAATATATCATTTAATTAATTATATTAACACATTTAGTGACCGACGTACTAACTAATGATAAACGTCTTGTGTTTGAAGAATATCTTTACGTTAAGTTTACTTTACTTTAAATTCTATATTATAATTAACGATATATATATTAACATATATGTGTGTATATATGTATATTCAAATAAGTGTCATCATTATTATAAATTAATTAACTTTGTTTTCAATGCACATAATAATATGAAAAATTAAAGTAATATCGGTTGCATTAAATAAGGAAGTTCTGTAATTGTGCGCGACTATTTGCGTTGGTTGTCTGGCTATTTTTAAAACCGTAATTTTCTTAAACATTCTGAAGCAAGCTAATGTTTTATTCTGGGCTCCGTTCAATCCACTACAAACGAATGACGGTAAACTCTTATTTAACCGTCGTCGGCTTCTGTCTGAAGAGATTGGATGAACTCGTTTTCTGCTTTGCTAATATATTTATTTAATAGATTTAACTCGAATTAATACAATACT
>DVQP01001078.1:0-17313 GCA_018231745.1 Danaus eresimus | reverse complement strand
TTATAAACAAAGACAAGTCTTAAAAACGAAACAAAAAATTGTGGCAGTACTTGCAGAGACTAATAATAACAGTGATATAAAGGTGTAGTTGCTTTTTTTAGATAGTCTCAAATTACGTCTCTTGTAGATGTCCACGAGAACTACGCATAATATGATCCTTGTTAAGATATTCAGGATTAGGTATAATTCAATCGACTCCCGGAAATTATATCATATGCTAATTGCAGTTTCCGTTTATTCTTAATATAAATTACAGTTATGCTAATTCGAGGAATTTCAAAGCCTCGAATACAAAGGGACGCTAACAATTATTGGTCTGACAGGCATAAAAGCAGTTCCAGAAAATAATTTTATGTGAACTGTAGTGTTATATTTCATTGTTTATTTCTTTACATTGTTGATTGACAAATTATGTACAAAGTTATTCAGAATTCAATATTATTTCATTTTTTCTTAAAGGTTAATGACAAATTATTGAAAAATGTTTGAAATTGAAAAAAATAATTAAAGAAAGCCTTAGTTTGTTAAGGATTAGTAGACGTGAAGTTGTTATTATTATTACTAATTGTATAAATGCAGAATCAATACAGAATTTAGTTATAGAAACTAGTTTTTGTCCGCGACTTCGTCCGCGTGGTTGTGTAAGTGGTTCGTGGTCAAAATGCTGCCGTATGTCATATAAAATGTGAATTACTTGAGAATATGTGATACGATTAATTGAATACTACTACATTTTCTCCCCCAATTTCCGATATAAAAAATAGCCTATGTTCTTTCTTTCTTGATAAAGTGGCTAAATACAAAATTTTTGTGTTATATCTTAAAAAATGACGAATTTACATATGAACATTCATTACTTCTTTTTATTCATTCTCCCTCATTTTATAGTGATAAAAAGGAGCCTATGTTCTTTCGATTATCATAAAGTGTCTAAATACAAAGTTGGACTGCTACAGCTTTAAAAACGACGAATTTACATATCAACTCTCATCCCTTCTTATTAGCCATTCTCCCTCATTTTTTGCGATAAAAAGTCTATTCTATCTCTGTACCAAATTTCATCAAAATAGGTTCACTAGTTTAGGCGTGAAAGCGTAACAGACAGACAGAGTTACTTTCGCATATTAGTATGGATTGTTGTACTAACACCTACTATTTAAGTATGGTCCAAGATGCAATGGCGAGTTATATTATTTGAAGCAACTTAATTATCTTATAGATATTTCATATTATAACACCGTTTCGTTACATTGTTAGTTGTGTTTATTTCAGTAACGAATAGATCGCATATTAGATAATAGCTGAAAACGTAAATAATAGTAATTCTTTTATTATCAATTCACAAGATGGTGGTTTGAACTTCGTATTGTTTGAAGTTTTATTAAAATTTAATTATTTGAAAGTTACAAAGAGTTGGTGGATACGTGGTTAAGTCTATTTTAAAATGTTACAATGTAGATTTTCTTATTTCACTAAGGAACCTATATTTTTTATGGAAATCGATGCAATGAAACATGTTTTTTTAAAAGTTTGATTATAATCCTTATGTAGATTAAAAATACCTTCAATTTGATATATTCTTCATTGATATTAAACAATATCGTTTAATGTATGATATGTAGAATAAGTAATTAAGTAATAAGTCTTCAAACCAAATATACATAACAACTGCATAAATATAATGATACCTAAGACATTCGCGAGAGTCCAGCTAAATAAAACTAATATATGCGGATGTACTGGGCGTTTTTAATCATGTTAAACTACGAACTCCCGACGTTTGGGTTTTTCATTTTTCATTTCAGGCATTTTTATCTCGTCTACCCGTGATCACGTTTGCTGCAAGGTAATAGAAACTTCGTGAGTATGTTATTTAAAATTATATATATATAAAAAAACTCGTAATACGTCCGATACTGTTGGTTTTATTAGTACGAAAATATTAAGCATCGGCTTAAGTATGTATGAGACGAAAACCGCCACTCATGCTATATTTTTTTACTTAGAGAAGACAAACTTTGCCTCGGTTAACATGATTTACATATCCAATAATATTCTACAAATAAGATTAATTTAATTAGGCGTACTAAAACAACTGAATAATTTATTTTATTTAATAAATAGTTGACCAAAGTTTTTAGGACGGATCTTTAAACGAGCAATATAATCCTTATTTACCTGCATTTTAATTAGAGAGTGGAATGCTTGCTTTTATATATTTTTTATTTGAGACGGTTAAAACTTTCTTTTCATTAAGCTTAATAATTTTGAGATTAAAGTTTAGGCAAGACACAAAGTTTGTATGTATCGAATAGGACACAAAACAAAATGTTACTAACATTCATACATATATTTAATGGGACCAGTTTTTATTTTGTATACGTCATAGTGGATGTTACAGTTTATTTCAACTTTGAAATATACTTTTAAGGTCAATATATATATCGAGCTCACTAATGACCTCACTTGAAATGGGTTTGTCGTGGATTTGTACGCAGTAGAAGCGGGAGCGAGAGGTATAACGGCTAAATTCCTCTACATCATACTAAAAGACTTGGGCCTGTCCAAAAGTAACATCAACTTATTCTTAGAACGTACTTCGAAGGCAGCCCTAATAGGTTCTTTTCATATGGTTAGGTAGAGAGGAGCTTGGAAGGTGAAGGCGAGCGTTTAACGCGCGTCAGATAGGGGTCTCTTTAACCTACACCTGGGTCGCAAGTCCCAATCACTGTTGAAACTCCACTCTCTGCAACGGGATGGACCCGGCACCCAAACGGTGAATCCATTGTATGCTGATGAGAGGTTTTGTCTTATGTTAAATGAATATTTATAGACTTAAAATTTCCCGTTATATAATACTGAAATTGATAAGAAATTACTTAGCTATTGCTGTAACTGCAATAGTATAAAACCACATTTATTCCATAGCTGTTTTATGTGTTTGCTTATTTCTAACATTTTTATTTCTTTATATTTTTTTATTATTTTTAACAATAACAAACCGGAGACTTGTGTTTATGATGTGCTATTATTTGTTTTCTTAATAAACAAAGTCACTTCACTTTGGATATTGGTCTGTATAAAAATTATGAACAAATAAATTATTTATATATTATAAGACTTGTTGTTGTGTTGTTGTTTGTGGTAATTTTCTATTACTTCAATCTTCTAAAAAATATATTACGTAGTATGTATGTATGTATAGTTAGACAATTTGCACATAGGATATGTAAGGATATAATTAACGAAATTACTCTCATGGATCCTGTTTCTGACCGATCAATATTAGACTATCTTGTTAGCTCAACACGAGGGCTTCTATAAACTCTCAACATACCAAGACATTAACGAGGAAACTTTGAGTGGTACGCTCTATAAGAAGCTTATATTTTGTATCGAAATTACAAAAGAAATTTCGCGAATTTCTTCGAACTGTACACCTGAAACATTATATTGTTACCTATTTCTACATAAATCATTGTTCATATATGATCATAAAAGTTAAATCTGGTATGACGGGATATTAGTGTGAAATAGTTTTCATATTAGGATGTAGTGTATACAAACACTACATTGGATAACAAATAACAATAACTCGGACTAAATTAGAACAACTACCACGGAATACATTTCTGATTAATGATACATACAGTATGCTTTTGAAAGTTTTATACATATAATTTAAATTAAAATTGTAACATCGGATCCTGTACTCTCTCTAGGCAGCTGTTTGCATACATCTGGAATATTGTCTAAAAATTTAGAGGGGTCAAATATACTCTTAAATACATCGTGCTCTAAAGCATACAATGCGTAATAAAACGAAAGCAAGTTCTTCAAATGCATATAGGAAAAATGACGGAAGGTTCGTAATATATTAAAATCGTTAGAAAATAATTTGTTTCTAATTTTAGGGAGTTCTTAATATTCTATTAATACTCGTTTAACTTATATTTTAACCTTATTTTTAGGTTCAAACTTTTTACTTTATATAAAATGTAAAAGAACCAGAAAGACTCGTACTCTCTATCTTTACGCATTTTGATCACCACTTGAGAGAGTTACATAAATTATTCTTAAGAAAAAATATGCAACGTACTTTATTCACAATACTTTAGTTAAATGCATAAAAATATCAGTAAAATGTAGCTTAAATCAGTCTGAAAATCCAGCAAGATCGAAAAGACCATTTCCTAATCCAACGAGAAGAAAAGAAGAGCCCAAAAGAAAGTGAACTAGCCGTCTATATTTAAAAAGTTAGAAGGTAACAGAAACTCAACATTCATTATTTATGAATGCATAATACTGATATTATAAATATTTTTTACCGGTCTAAGATTAGGGGTTGTATATAGAACAGCCAAAAAGTTGTATTATTTATAATCGTCAGCCTACAAATAACAGTATTAAATATAACTGAGATGTTATTCTTGTAACAATAATTGTAATAACTTGTCTCATTGTATTAATTTTTTTTTCAAATTTAAAAATCGAACTGATCGTGAGAGGGATGCGCGAGCGACGTGCGGGTAGCGGGGATAGGCAGCTTGTTTCTCGGAAATTTTGTCACCACAGAGAGTTTAAGCGGTGAGCGTGCGATCTGCGTAAAGACTTATTTCAAAAATAGCGATTCGTGCACTATTACGCAGTGTCTATTTCGCTCCTAAGTTTAGTTTACATGATTTAAATCAATGTTCTAATGAAGGTGTTATCAGATCGTAGGTCAAAAAGTTTGCGACTACGGGTTTGACTGAGTCAAACTGTACTGTACTGAATCAAAAACCTTTGGGGCTTCCAAGGTCAATAAGAACGGAAGAAACTGAAACTGTAAATCTCGACGTTTGTACGGCGCTATCCCCAGTTATCAACCCGAAAGAGATCAACTGAGATCACTATATCAAGAACATTATTAAGGCGTATTTTGGCAAAACATCTGAAATTTCATCTGTATAAGATTCAATTAGTCTAGGAATTAAAACCAAATGACCACCATCTTCGCCGTCATTTTGAAGAAAGAATGTTACATCGTTTTCGAAGTTTGAATAATATTCTCTTCCCGGATGAAGCTCATTTTTATTTAAGTGGATATGTGAATAAGCAAAATTGTCGGTATTGGGCCTCAGAAAAATCCCAAATTAAACCATCAAAGACCATTGTATTCGCTTAAAGTGACGGTTTGGCCATTCATGTCGGCTGAAGAAATCATCGGACCCCATTTCTTCGAATATGAACGAAGCTAAACCGTAACAGTAAATTCTGATCGCAATACAGACATGTTACGTAACTTTTTCTTTCCACAACTGCATAATTTTGAAGCTTACAACAGCAGGACGTGGTCTCAATAAGACGGCGCGACATATCATATATCCAATAAGTCCTTAGCTTGCGTATTAGTAAACGAAATGTTTGCTGGAATATTGATATCACATCGAGGGAACATTCCGTGCCCTCCTCAGAGTCCAGATCTCACGCCACTGGATTTTTTTCTGTTGGGGTACCTCAACAGTCGCGTTTATGCCCATAAATCGATGACAATTGCCCAGCTCAAGAACAATATTTGCGAGGAAATGTCCGCAATCCCAAGAGCGACGTGTCACAAGTTTTTACAAATTTGAGCTCCAGATTAGAAGAGTGTGTATGTGTGGATGGTGTACATTTCAGTGCTGTTATTTTTAAAAATAAAATTAACATTTCTTAACATTAAAATAAATAAAGATTATCTTTCCTAAGCCTTGTAGTATTTTTTCTATGATTAAAAAAAAAAGAGGTATTAAAGATTTTAAACTAATAGCCCACTCTGTATTACTGATATGTAGTTAACTTACCTATAGGTTTACTTTTAACACGAAATTTAATATTTAAGATTATTAAAAGAATAAACATTGAAATCTATATAAAAGTGTTACAAATTTTTACTGTTTTTGTACATTAATAACATCCCATACCTGTATAACTGAAAGTCATGCTCAGGTCCCAGCCCTTTGACACTGAATTACCTCTGTTAGCGGGGCTAAGGTAACCTCTATATCTGGGATTGGTTCTTTCTGTTTTATCGTCATAGTTACCTGTATAACCGAGACAGCGTATGAATTTTATATGCATTAACCTGTGTTACTGAGATATCCTCGTTTTGTTTCTTTTCTTATTCTATCCGTAAATTCGTTTTTAACTCAAATTCACACTATTTAAGTGGAATTACTCTTTAATTTTAAGTTTGTAGGTCCCACTGACGTCTCACTTAATCAGATTTCACTGTATTACATTACCTATTTGATCTTATATTTTTTTTTATATGATATCTTAAATTAATTATTATGTATGTAGCAGAACGTATATAGATATAGAGTAATGTACATAATTAGAATGGCCTAGAGAAGAAATCTTAAATTTACTAATTCTTTTTATGTCAAATGGGCAAACAAGCAGACGGCCTACATGACTGAAGGTAATCATCGTAGCCCATAGACGTCTGCAATTTGAGGAATGTTGCCGATGCGTTGCCGACGTTAATTGTGGAAGAAAAGACGTTGTTTGTGGAAAAGGAAAGGGTGGGAAAACAAGGCAACTCACCCATCTGACGAAACGCAGCCATTAAAGACTACTTCACACCGGTCGTCTGTGGAAGGGTGGTACTTTCCCGGTCGAGCCAGCCCGTGTTCGAACTGTAGTAACTTGACCCCTACCAGCCTCAACTTTTTGTTCTTTGGCCTCTTTATCTATAGTATAAAGTAGTAACTAAGCAACAATAGTACATTCAGATTTTGATGTTAATAGCATTATTATAGTAATCACTGCCTTTTATGCTACACCCTGGTAACACTCATTGAACTTAAATTATCATATCAATAATCGACATATTTTAAAATATTTGATTTGAGGTTAAGCGCTTATGATAATATGAAAAATCACATTAATTTATATGTATAGATAGATTTATATGTATAACATTAATCTAGGTAAATAAAATGATAGATCTATCTATATATATATAATTTAGTATGATTTTTCATCTTACATCTGAAAACATATGCATGTAGATACATATGTATATATAGGTTAATAGCCTTATTTATAGATTATTTTTAGTCTTTTTTATTGAAATTCTCATTGAAAATTATGTACATTTTTTAAGTGAAAGCTGCAAATATTAGAGGAATCATTAAAAAATAAAAACTTGTATATGTGTGTACTATAAAAAGTATTAAAACTCACATACTTTTCATATTAGTAACATAAAAATTATAATAGATTTAACAACGTCTACATTGCGTATTTCACTAGGCATATTATAGAAGTTCATAAAAATATTGTGAAAAAAAAAGATATAATTTCTATATGTTAATATTGGTTTAAATAGTGTCAGAACTTTACTTTTAGTTGCAACTATTTTGGGCTATTTCAATAAAAGGATTCTATATATATGTCCCAATCTTTATTCTGATAATTGATTAGCATTTAATCACTGGCTTTAATATTAACAGCTTTCAGTTAATTTAATAAAACTTTATATTACTTAATCAAATTACATATATATGTATAAAATTTGAAGATCACTCCAATTTATCACATTTTACTTATTACCAGTCATTAATTCAGCTAGTGATAAGCTAATAGCTAGAATGTCGTACATAAGACAAAATATTACTTACAAAGAGTAAGCCCTCGTTGAAAAACAGCATATATTTACAATTTAGTGGACACTTGAAGTCTATGCCGACCAAACGACGGGAATTGACTGACTGCATTATACACATTATAACAATTGGCAGTCGTTTTTAAAACCTACCCTCTTGTATTTTTTACTTATATTTGTAACAGTAAGTCAATTCACAAATTTATATCAACAATTATTGGAAGTAAATTCTTCTGCAAATCAGTAAATCATTACAAAATCTAACATACATATACAGAAATAGAAGTTTTACATCACCAGCAGCATTCATTTCAGTAATTTAGACATCATTCTCTGTCTTTTTAAATCAGCCTTGGCTATTGTTCTGTAATAGGCATTACAAAAGAACTTAACATATACCCTAAACTAAATACGCTAATTGCAGTTTCCATTATTTCTAACTATAAATAATAATTATGTTAAGCGTGTGACGTTAATAGCCTTGTTTGTAATACAGCTTCGGACATTGATATAAAGTGCTAATTATATACGTTAGTCTAAATTCACATCGCTATAATTCTAGTAAAATTTTATGACTGCATTTTTTTTATAAAACATATTTTTTATGGTAATAATTTTTGTAAAACTTTAACATTTATGTTTAATCAATTGGTCAATAATTTATAATTTATATATGCAGGTATTTTACAATGTTTATCAGTGAGTGACAATTGATTATCTACTATCATGCAATTTTGTTGAAAGTTTTGAGTTTATTAGCAATAATAAAATATTGATAAAATGATTAGTTGTAGCATCAGTAAAGAGATATTAATAGAGAATCTACCTAAGTAATACCTATTTAGTGGGTATATATCGAAGTACAGTATTCTCGTTTGGCAACAGTTTTTTCGTTGCTCTAATATCAATAGCACGCGTACGTTATCAATTGTATAATGGTAAGTATTTTTATCTCTTATTTTTTTTTATCCTTAACTTATTTTCTTTTCTTTTACATGAAGTCTCTATTTGACTGAGAGTTAATTAATGGGCATTAGTAAAACATTTGGTGTTATAATTTTCAGCCTTATTTATGATATTTAGTTTCAGTTATTTTCATATTACGTTTAAGATAAAAAAAGTACTCACATTGTGTTTCACGTTGCTGAACGTTGACCGCCCCTTGGACTTTTTTAAGGGTAGTAATTTCATTAATGTGTAAAAATCAAATAGATTTTAATAACATAAAAAATTGTGGTCCTATGAAACAGTGGTTTTGTTTAGTTTTTATAAATTTGAAGAAAGTATTTGAATTATTCGGTATTATGTAAATAAATAAACGTGATATATAATAAGGTATGATATATAATTTCGTTAGGAATAAGTGTGTAAGGTAATAAATAAAAATAATATAATAATAAAAATTATTCGCTTTGATATTGATTTAGATAGTCCTCTTTATTGATTATAGAATATACTTCAACATAACTTTAACCTAAGTATGTTTTTTAAACTATTGTATTTGACGTAAAAATATACAGTAACATCGTATATATATTTAAACTGGGATTTGTAAGCAGGAAAAGTAATATTCACGTCAGACTCCTCATTTCAAACACAGCGAACTGAAAATTTAAAAAATTCTAACTGTGAATGTTTCACATGGGACTAAAATTAATTTAATTAATTCGGATTTTAGGTTTAAAAAAGAGTTTTTCTTAATTACCAATATTTTTTTTTCTAAGGTATTACGTTTTCGGTTTGGCACAAAAATAATTAATCTATCTATTTATAACCAATTTTTTTGTTTTAGTTGCTATATTCCTGTATTTATAATTTTTTGGTTACTCTTCTTATACCATTGGATTTCAGGTGCAAATATATGTATTAACATTTCTAACGTTTCTCACAAACTTCTCGGAATCGGCGAACATACTTTTCGTGATGCCATTCTCTGCGACATCTCATTACATAATGTTGAAACCGATCGGAACAGAACTAGCTAGGAGAGGACACAACGTCACTGTTATAACGTCAATAAGAGACTACAACCCTCCTCCCAACTATCATCAGGTTGTAGTCAACGATACAAAGATATGGGATCTACTTGGTAAGTACCTCCGAAATATAAAAAAAAATCTCTTTTATTATGTTTTTTTTATGTGATCCATGTACATGCTATCTCAAGTTCGAAATATTTTCATTGTTTCTTTCGAAAAGTTTTCTCTTTATACATCATTATCATTTGATGGGCTTCTGAAGATCACAGCAGTTTAAAATGAGCTTTTGAAGACAACAGTAGTTTCAAACGAGTCAATAAACAACCCATCCATTAAAAATGGTTTCATTCACATAAATAAAACCGTAAAATATATCAAAAACATTGTTGTTTTGCACAATAAAAACATTAGAACTAAAACCAGTATGAACCAAAGTTAACATATTTTTACAGATATCGAGCGACCTGTTGTTTTTAGTATGGTTGATTTAAGTACAGAAGAATTTTATAATAAAATTGTATGGCCCGGGTCAATAACTTTTACAGAACTTACATTCAGTTCAAATGAATTTATGACTTTTTTAAAAAAAGATAATGCTTTTGATCTCGTAATAAGTGAACAATTCTACCATGAAGCGTTGTATGCCCTGGCTTATAAATATAATGCACCTCTAGCACTAGTCACGACGTTTGGAAATTGCATGAGACACAATTATATAACAAGAAATCCTTTACAAATGGCTACAGTTATGGGAGAACTATTGGTTGTAAAAGATCCGACAAGCTTTTGGGGAAGATTTCGTAATTTGTATTTCAATGTTTATCATTATATTTTTTGGAGGTATTGGTTTCTGGAGGAACAAGAGAAATTGGTAAGAAAATATCTGCCAGAATTAACAGGAAAAGTACCTTCATTGTACGAAATGCAAAAAGAAACTGCTTTAATGTTGATTAATAGCCACTTTACCTACGACACACCAGCAGCAATTTTACCAAATATTGTTGAGATCGGTGGCCTTCACTTTACAAAAAGTAACTTAAGCCTTCCCGAGGTATGTTGGAAATATGTTTAAAAAAATTATATTTTTTATACACAATTCGTTACCTATATAAATGTTTTCAGGATCTTAAAAAGCTTTTAGACGAAGCAACTAATGGTGTTGTGTACGTTAACTTTGGAACTAATGTTAGAAGTATTGAACTACCGATACAAAAGAAAAATGCTTTTTTAAATGTATTTCGACAGTTGAAACAAACTGTGTTGTGGAAATGGGAAGATGACATGTTAGATGACAAACCGTCCAATTTATTTACCCGTAAATGGTTTCCTCAAAAGGAAATTCTCCGTAAGTATTTTTACACACATAATGTATTTATCATATACAAATTACCGTTTTGAAAGGCTATAAGATTGTTTATTTAATGAGATCTAAAATTTTCGCGAGTCATTTAAATAAAACTTACTTTATTGTTTGATATTGTTTATTGTTTAAATAAATATTAAAATGAATATAATTTGTTAAGATAGCATGTTAAATCATTCATCATGATGTAACACGATGAACACAAATCTTAAAGTTTAAAATATAGCCACACATAAAAATGTTGCTCTCGAAGGAGCGTGGTTATATTTTACAAAATTTCATATAAAGATGTAAAGTTTTCAGTAATGAAAAGTTATTTGTTAAGAAAAGAACAAAATAAATGAAATGATTAATTTTAGTTCCATATTTCAGAACATCCTAATATAAAAGTGTTTGTCTCCCATGGTGGTTTGATTGGAATGCACGAGGCTATAATCAATGGAGTTCCTGTTGTGGGAGTTCCAATATTTGGTGATCAATTTAATAATGTTTTGTTAGCTCAAGAAGCGGGTTTCGGTAAACTCTTAATGTACCATGATATAAACGAGAAAACAATGACTGCAGTTCTTAATGAAGTTCTCTATAATGCTTCCTACATAAAAACTGCCAAAGAAGTCTCCCGTAGATTTCTAGACAGACCCTTATCTCCTATGGATACAGCTATTTATTGGCTGGAGTACGTTATTAGAAATAAGGGAGCGGAATATATGAAGAATCCTGCTCGTAAGTTGAGTTGGATTGCCTATAATATGCTTGATGTATATTCATTTGTAGCTTTTATTTTAATAGTAATAATGTTTGCCCTTATAAAATTATGTTTGTACAGTAAACATATTTTCACTACAATCAAGGTATCAAAATCTAAAAAAATATCATAGCTGAATGAAAAAAATAATAAAAAGACTTTTTAACTTCATAAGCTTTGTTTTCAATGAAAATTTATAAAATTTGATAGAACTTTGTTATTATTTTATTTTGTATTTTACATTTACTTTAATATTGTATCTATTAATAAATGATTTGTGACTAAAATTTATGTGATATCCTATTGTATTTTTCAATTTTAGCTTTGTACATATAATAATAATGTTATACACATGTAAAAATATTTAAAACAAAATTCTAATTCACATGGTAAACATATCAAAAAATATTTTTTTAGCAGTACACAAAACATATATTCGTAAAAACTCTGTTAGGTTTTAAAAATATCCCTAAACATCTCGTTAATACTATAATAAATGAATCCCACAAATAAAAAGGCTACAATCGAAGACTCTATCATCAAAATCCTTAAATATGGCCAAGGCATTAAGTTCCCCTGGAGCGTCTACACAACTATCGTGTTAAGGGCAGCATAATTTGTCTCGCTGTTGGGAATAATTAACAAAAACAAAAACTTTATTCCATGTCATTATTAAGTTTGGTTAGTATAGAAATAATATAAATTGAATTTAAATGAAAAAAATATTCAAAGTTAGGTTAGGTTAGAATTAATAATATAAATACTAAGTATCATGCTGTCTCAGCTGCCCTAATAAAATCAAAATAAGACGATAGAGATTTATCTGTCCGTACTCGGTCCAAAGTTTCGGGAAGTAGCTCCAAAATCAATCTACTACTGATAGGTACATGTTAATTGAATATAACACAAAACACAAATGGGATGATTTAATGATCAATGCTATCAAACTAATGGGAAAAGTCAAGTAGATTTAATATTGTGGCGTTTATTGTCAATGTGCAACATTAATTAGAGATTTACTACAATATTTTTTTTCAAAGAGAAAAATAAATAGAAATGAGAACACGGAATATTTTGATCTTTTAGGCAAATTTGAATATGTTTTAATGTTAGGATCTTCACAGTAAGATGACAAGTGAGACTAGGTAAGTAGTGCAAGCGAGGAAACAATTATGGGGCACTTTCTCTAGCGCAGCTGTTCGTCACTCCTCTTGACGTTTGAGGAGATCGGGACAATAAAAAATATTTTGGTTACACAATTTGTTACATGCGGAAATAATATATATGGAACATCATTAGGCAACACCTTTGTATGAATGAAGAGTGAAAAAGTCGTCTCCTTGGAACCGATAACTTCACGAGTAGAATGGATGATTCCTTATCTACAAGAAACATAATAGTAACCCAAAACTGACATCGGTTAACCTTTTTCGTTCTAGAGATTTAATTTTTATGTTTAAATAATTTCGTATAGTATTTGGAATCTCAGACGACCCGTTGAACGCATCCTTTATAACTAACTTAATTAGGCAGGCTAAAAATATTTCCATACTATATAGGTAGAGACGCTGTTCGCGCCTTATTTCAAAATGTGGTCCATTGAAAATTGAAAAGGTTATCCTACATTTAAAAACTATTTTTATTAATTTTTTTAGCTTTACTAAATTTAATAAATATTTATTTAAGTAAAAATGAACAAGGTGATTTCTTTTAAATTGGGGTAAAAGGTTTAATGGTGTTCAATCAGATATATCACTTATTAAGATCTTTTAATTTATTTAAAACTAAGAAAATAGTATATTTTAAGGGCGAAATAATAAATTATAATTGGAAAAAGTGACAACAGAATCACGATCTATGATTATTAACTTATACATATAAAGTTGCATTTTTATGTGGGTGTAAAATAGGTACTATTATTTTGTTCTGCGTTGAAATTTCGTTTTTTCTTATCGAATGTTACATTGTGCACACAACTAAATTTGGAAACGGCATATTCAACCTCTATGTACATATGTATTTAGACGCAGGCGGGGACCATTAGGGCTTACTTCATCAGGGCTGTTTATCCCAGTCGTTTTTGATTGTATTGAATGGGATAAAAATTTAAGTGAACTTTAAAAATTGTATCAGTGATATTTAAGAAACGGTAAAACGTGTAAAATGGTTAAGTCGTATTTAAATTAGTAAAAAATACTGACACTAAACAGCATTATTTAAACAACCTTGACCTATATATTTTCGTTACAGCGGATGCAAACTTTATATCGCTATATTTTTGTTTCGAATATAATATAACAGTTTGGGTTTTCTTAATAATGGCTAACATTTTTGTATGAAAACATTTAAAGACCAAAAGTATCATAGTTGCTGTAAATTAAATGAAACATCGGCCAAATTTAAAAATAAAAATAGCATGTTTATGTCAAAAAACATTGTTTTATTTATTTGTATTTGTTTTATATCCTAGTTGGTTGGTTGGTTGGTTGTTTGTTTTTTTTTAAAGTCACGATGCATATAAAATATTAATATTGACTTATTAAGGTTCATGTTTCCAGTAAAATTTTTGTAATTTCTTTTTCTTACAATTGTAATTATGTTGTCTGTCAGCATGTCTGACGGCATAGCTTGTCGAGTCTGTATTTACTAGCAGAAAGAACAAGGACTCGTAAAACCTTTTGAAAAAAATAATAGAGGCAACTATGATCCTAAATGATTTGTTATTTAAGGTAACCTCCATTAATCTAAAAACCTATTTCTTTTTGTAAGTGGTCTCATGACTTTTATTTATTTAAACTTTTTTTGTATTTAAGTATTCGTAATTTTTCCTGGAAATAATATGTATTCATTGCGGCAACATAAGTAATTGAAACATAATATTTAATAAATCTACCACACTCTTAGCAAGCAAGTCTAGCAAGGCTACATACTACATATGAACTGCAATAGTATCATATAACATTGCTTCAAGACAATACCTTTAGAGTCGCAGTGTCATTTAATATATATGGACTCCCTATCATTACTATTCAATGTACCGACCTAATGTGAGGAAATATAACAGTCGGTATACTCTAACGTTAAAGAAATACAAAAGACAATATTTTTTCTAGGATAATCAGTAATTACATAATGTAAAAGATTGTATTTTCCTTTTAATTTACCACTTGTTAGATAGGCAACAACTATTAAAACAGTCAACCCACTCATGTTAATTTTCAGTCTTACTTCTACCGCTTCAATTCTCTTCGCTCTTCAATTTAAAAGACACCATAAAATAGACAGCTTTCCTTTAGATTGTAAGACTTAAAATATTTTGTTTCTAATCTTGCGAAATATATAGCTTATATGTATGCCGAAGAATGAAGTAAAAGAACACTAAATCAGAATAAAGAAGACCAAAATAAAATTTAAACAAATCATTTTAAAAATAACTTTTTTGCTGGGTGTATTTACAGATTCAGTGGCTTATTATTTTTAATAATAATTACACTAGTAGGGTTCTAGAAACAGATATCCTGACCTATTTATTTCTTTTTATAGGTAATATCACTCAATTGAATAACAAGATGGCACGACTTGTATTTAAAATTACTTTAATGATGATATCAGTATTTAATTATAGAGGAAAACAAAGTGTTTAAAAACATATTTATAAAAATCAAAGTTATAATATCAAAATAATGACCTCGTATTAACACAACGGTAGGCACATCTTTAAAAAACATGGTTACTGTAGGACATGATTTATAAATGGCTGTAATAAATTGATGTCAATGCCCTAATAAATATATTGTCGGACTGATAAACGGAAATATATAAACGAACTATGTGGCGGGATTTTTTTAGTAGCTACCAATTTTTTTTAGTATCTTTTTCGTTATGTCTTTAGTAAGACATATTTATTAAAATTCTCATATATTAGCTACATATATTAGCTCATATAAACTAACATTTCAATATGCATTTTTATGAAAAATAAGTGCGTTTTTCAGTAAATAATTATTTTTTAACATAACTGCCAATTTTAATAATTATTAGTTATAATTTACAAAATATTAATACAAAGTGAATCCTCATGTACCTGTTCATAATTGGTATTATAACTGATTAAAGGTTTTAATTTTCTTTTGAGTTAGTAATGACATCGCAATTTTTTAACACATTTACGCAGAAATTCATTTATTCAGTATTTAAATCTTATTCCACAGTTAACACAAATGCTTCTAGTGTATTTCGTTTTATTGCAATTCCGCATAACATTCCAATAATTAATAATAATTCCAATATTATGTTATTTTAAAAATTAATGAGTAACGTATAAGAAAATCATTTTAGTTTCAAATGTAATTTTTTGCCTCCCACTATCAGAGTTTCGTCAACCACTTTCGTTGGAATAATATAATAATATAAAATTAAAAAACTAAGTTATTCAATGTACAAATAACGCAATTAACATTTATATTGTATTCCATGAGAAATAAAATGGGTTAATAATATTATTTTTATATAAAAGTTATTTTGGTATACTTATTAAAGTAAGCATAATAAAACGTTAAAAGCATAATAACTCTGTTATTAAATTTTTACAGCAAATGTCTTTTTTGACATTCAATGGGTCGATTATATATTGAATATTGGATTCCTCTATAAATAAATTATGTTGTAATTAATTATAGGGTGGCAACCGGAGGTTCCAGGAAAACTACCAAACTTACTTGTGTGTATATTATTCTTAAAATTACATATGAAAACTTATAACCTATACCTAAGACTACATGATTGTCCCGATGTTAGGGTAGCAATGACATTCCATTGCTTGTCTGGTATCCGGAATCTTCTGGTTCACTCGTCTTGGCGTACGTTGCGCGAAGTCAGCTTCGTTACTCGTTATATGATATTTCATCCATACAAAGATGTTGCCCTGGCGATGTTCATTTATTTTTTAATATGTAGTGCGTTCGTTAAAAAATTAAGATGTAATGAAATTAAATACAATGTCTTGATTGTTATATAAAAATATGAATCACTAGCAAGATATAATTCCATTAAATTGAGAATATAGTCATTACCGACAATAAACAAATAAATTTTAAGTAAGTTGAAAAACTATGTTTTAAAATAAATAATTAGTCTTTTTTTATTAATATGAATGTATAACAAAGTTTGCTATTAAATCAGGATCCATTCAGGGATACTGTATAGACCATTGGTTATTATGATTCTGTAAGACTTACTATAAATATTTATGTTAGGAATAACTAAGTGAAAAGAGAGAAACTGTTTATCAAATCATTGATTTATTCTATTAAAGGGTCTTAGTAACAGTAAATACATTTTCATCTGTAATATTATAAACTTAAATTAGTAATGGTAATATAGCATTTTATATACGTCAGTATCTATATATATATTAAAATTACAAGATATGTATTTGTTGATTACCAGCATCTTGTATTCATTTTAAGTAATTTTAGTACAAATAAACAAATAAAACTCACAGTACTTGCTAATAGGTACTCCTAATGTAAATTTAAAATATTTTAGTAATGCATTACTTTTGACTTTGATTTGGTTAGCTGTAAAAAGTAAA
>DVQP01001077.1:0-17334 GCA_018231745.1 Danaus eresimus | reverse complement strand
TGTAGTACATATGAATATCCGTAAATAAGAAATAATATAAAATTTCAGTTAACAAAAATATATATATTTGTACGAGTACTTATAATCAAGGAATTAATGTTTATTCCTCGGGTAGATTTTCGATATATTACGGTATATGGTATTAAATATGGCTGTATAGAGCACATTCTTCATCGACTAAGAAAGGAGCTTTTATATAAAATATGGCCTGAAAGCAAAATCGAGCATGCCTCGCGATCATAGAATACGGTTCCTTGATTCAAAATTTTTGTCATTTTGTTGGAATTTTTAAAATTATAATATGTTTAAGTTAAAATCTGATAAGAAACATTTTAAGATGTGACTGTATTTATATGAATAAATATAATCTCAATAACACATACAAATGATGGAACCTGTTTTTAATTAGACCTAGAAATCTTGTCCATTGTGTTTAGAATAAGATAAATAACATTAAAACGAAAATAAACTTATGTAATTATCGAGAACCTATTGTTAAAGTGAACGTGTCTAATTTATGGGCTGTAAGTTACAAGATTAAGTTCGAAAGTAAACAAACTTCGCTCAGTTTGAATCCCAGTCAACTATAAATTTAATAAATTCCTTTTATACGGCGTGAAATCGTAATTACTTCCTTAAATAATTATATGTTCACAAGCAACTTTGACAGCGAGTAATCTTAAATGTGTTGGGGGAAAATTCAAATTGAGCGTAGAGCTTTAATTTCGTAGCAATTGCGTCCGAAAGAAATGAGCAGGTATCCGTGCTAAAACGAAAGGAGGCTTGATTTACGAGTACGGCGTACGTAACCCTACACTGGATCTTATTAACATTACTTTTTATAATACTTACTCCACTAAATTGTGATAATGTTGGCCTTATTTAATTAAAAGAGGTGTTAACTAGCGTCATTAAAGTGTATAGTGTTTTGTTTATCTCGTAGCAAATATGAAAAGGTTTTAATTTGTATAAATGTATAATAAGCTGGAGCGCTCACCTGCGTTGGTTCCGGCGCGGGACAAAAGATATTATTTTTAATTTTTTGAGTGAACATTCTACTTCGTTTATGTCATAAATTTCTTTCACTTTATATAAATTAATAAGATTTTGGAAGATTTGAGTGATATAAAGGTTAACTAATAGATTGATCCACTGCCCTGGCTCGTTAGAGATTCAGAAGATTATCATGAGGTTTCTAGATTGTCTCGAACTCGGTGGCGTTTAAAGCCCATTGTATTTCGGTCTGAAACCATCAGTCCTAGACAACACTTTACAAGGAGGTGGTTTTTATAAGGGAAATAAAAACTCGCGGCTTATGACTTCATTCCTTGAACAGAAACCGCTGACGTTATGAGTTTGATATATATTTTTATTGAGTTATCAAGCGAAGGAACGCTTACATTAAAATTATTAGATAAAAGATTATATATAAATCTTAAATTAGCAACAAAGACTCCTTTATGGTAAATTATTATTTTGTCATATATAAGGCAAAGGAAATTTAATTGCCAATAAAAACAATATAAGTAACAAGAGTAATTTAATATTTTATTTAAAAAAAATTAATGACAAAACATAAATACTTAAAACATAATACTAGTACATTGATATTATTATTAACAGTTAGTGAACAGACAAATTGATCACAACGTACTAACGAGATATAATTTAAACTGTAATCATCAAACGTAACTATTGATGAGGGTAGTTCATAAAACTATTAGTTTCAGTCCAATCCTAGCTATCACGATACAACGCTTCAATGCCTGTTAATGAAACTTTGAAAGCTAGTTCACTGCCACTCGTGATCGGCTGTATATTTTGTGTAGCACACTCGTGTTGCCATGAGGCAATCATGTTATTTGATAATAATTTTACATTTATTGTAATAATATATATTTTATGACCACGTGTTCGTTGCATCTTCAAATATTAATTATGTATGCATCAATAACACGAATATTCATATATCCTAACAGAGGCCTAGTGGATTTAATCGAGATTCCGTCCTTCCATATGTTTCCATGTTAGTTTAAATCAATTAGATCTTGTGTTATTTTCTTTAATGTTAGTTTTTACATACATTTATGTCTGTATGTGAATTTAAATTAAACAGTTATGTTATCTAACTAAATATTCAATTGTATTTCTGATAATTAATTTTACATTTAATATGTTACCGTGGGACAGGTTTTTTATTGATTTTAGATAAGTTATAAATTAAAGATCATTTTTAACGGAGAAATAATCAATATCATTTAATTTTTTCACGAGTCATTAAGAGTTGGAATGTGAATACTATTTATGAACGGCTTTTAGTAAAAAAAAAATTATTTACCTTTAATACAATCTAAGTATTTATAACGGAAGAGACTTTCTTTTGCTCTGCTGTTTCTAGATACAGGTCAAGGGTTCTAGGGACTCTCATCTAAAGAAATCCAGACTACTAGATTCTAGCGACTTCGATAAAGTTTTAGTCCATCTTATGGTAAGTCTAGCCAAAAAGAGTTTCTGGTTGTAATGTTATAGAAGTAAAACTTCTTCATTCTGTTATATTAAATTACAAATGGCGTATCATATTGCTATTATTATACATTTATACATACGTAAATTTTGACGCATTTAGTGATTAAGAAACGAGCACAAGATTCCTCTAAATATCCTCTTTGAGATGTACTCGTACGGTAAATTTAAATCTTTAGTAAACGAAAGATTCGTAATCAGTAATTTTCTTTCATCGAAGTTGCTTTCGATTCTTCGAATCTACACTTAAAGTCTTGAACCTTTTCGAGGAGGCCCGAGGATAATTCCTTTGTGCTATTGCCAACATAATATTTCGTTGAACCTTCAGCTCTTTGATAACTATAACTTGGTTTCAGAATAATTTTCAGATTGATGTTTCCTCTTTATGATTCAACGATTTAAAATTTAATCTTTGATCATAACATTTCAATGAACCTGAAGCAAATAGATTATTAACAAGAAAAACGTTTAATAAATATTAAACTGGTACAAGAATCAGATTACGTTAGGATGTACCACTTTGGTAAAGTTTTAAAATTTATTTTCAAAAACTATCAGATGAAAGTTCGAAAACTATTTGGAATATAACATTGCTCTTGGAATTTATTTTGCAAATCCTTTCTTGGAAAAATCCGGTTTGTTGTATTGTTAAATATTCGAGTGGATATTGACAACAAAGTATGAAGACATTGGGAAGCAATAGTGTCGGGGATCAGACGAGGGTTGGAAAAGGGTCCCGGACCCAGACACATGCCTATACAATAAGATAAAATTACCAAATGCGCAAATTTATTTTACCATACTGGTTTCGACTTAGTGGCTTCACGAACTGCAACTGACAGGTTTAAAGATGAACTCGCTATGATACATCCATCCCTCGTTAAAATTTAAACATGTTAATACCGTCATTTGTAGCAGAGAAATTATTTTACAAGCTGTTTGAGAGATAACAATTACCTTTTCAGTTAGTTATCTCAAAATTTCTACAAACGAATTATTCGTAGCCTAAGATTACTTACAGTACTTTTCTCCAACGTTATGAGATAATCTTCGTGTGAAGAATATGATATTTGTCATGTGTTTCTAAAGCGCATATCTTGCTTTCTGTTCTCTAACGGATGATAGTAATTAATATGCGGAATTGTTTCCTCTAGCTGCGTCATCAATTTGTAGCTCTTATGGTTTTGTGACAAAATTAAAAATTGCTTATATTGCAATACCTCTGACGTATTTATTGATAAATAACATTGGCGTGAAAACACTCTAGAAGTTAAAATTTAGAACTCTTTGCTCCTAATTTTAATTCTCAGGATCTATGTAGTAATAATTTGTAATTTAAATCGCTGTTATTGATTTTGTACATTTGTTTTGTTAATGAATTAACAGAATGTTTTGGAATACAATAATCTTATATCAATTCGAAGTTTTGTATGGAGACTGAGATAAAATACTCTTTGAAAAATCCATGCTTATTAGGCCTGTATTCTTTGAGTCGGGTCTTTTTCATACAGATATAAGAAGAAAGAAATATATAAATAAAAAAAATATAGGATTGAGGTCAAAATAAGGTTGTCAGACTTAGATATAACGTTAGTAATAAAATATTTGTTACTGGACAACAAATATTATTATTCAACTGTCTTAACCACATCTATTGAGCAAAACTTATCGATAAAGTATTTGATTGTTACTTTTTACACTAATTTCATAGAAATTTTTCATAAAGTTCAATAAAATTACTTTGAAGTAAAATAAATCAATATAGAGACAATAAATGCTAATTCAAGCACGACTTTGAACTAAAAATTCACGCCGCTAACTTTGAGAGTCTTTAGTAAACATTGAAAATTTTAAACATATTTATTGTAACTTTAAGAATTTAACTGGATTTAATGCACTCAAAAAGCCATGTAAATGCATAGCGCGATACTTTTGTTGCTGTAAAGGGACATTTCACGTGAAAGTTTTAGCTTCTAAAAAGTTTCTTGTGTGTGGAAACATGAAGAATGGTTTTTTGTATTATTCGAAAGTATCTATTTAAACGAAATTAAATGTCTTTTTTAGCTCGTTCGTTATGGTATGTTTTTAAATAAGGTTATATTTTATGCTATGGTTTCATTTACACTAGAATTTTTGTATATTCTGCCATTTTAAACGTATAAATATATTGTGCGAATTAATTTTGGTTACTGTTTGAAGAAATCACGATTATAATTATTTTCTATTAAAGAAAGCTTGCCATATATTTTATCTACCAAAAATACAATTCTATGTCAAAAGTTGTCTAACGGTTACATAATATAATAATAGTATTTAAACTTGTGGCATAAAATTTCTTAAAAAGAATGCTGGCATTGCAAATGTCCACTCTCATCGCTAAATGCGTCACTAAAGAAAAACCGATAAAACGAAATGATAAGGCTGAAAAGGCCGCTGAGTTAAAAAGGTCACCAAAAATATTAATAAATATTTTTGAATAGCAGCGTGATACGAAAGAGTTTTAAGAATTAAAATTTTCTCATCTATTAATTATTGTCCTGCTGTTTTAATCAAGTGATGTAACCCTAAAGAGATACTTACTAATAGTTTTATAAGGAAAATTTATGAAAAGAGAGAAAATTTTAATAATGTTAATTAAAATCTATTTCAGTAGAGTAAATTTGGAGAATGTCTCTCCTTAGTAACAAGTAAATTACCTAATAAGGTGAGCAGAGCAACCCCAAGTCAGAATTCGCTCCGGGAGGTCTTGTGTCATAACAAAGAGCTTTTTGGTCGATCCATGCTCAACAAAATTTCAGTAACTTCTTAGAAGAGGAAATACAGAATGATATAAAAATATAAACCTACCTAGATTTCCACAGCAAATCAATTATTGAAGTCGCCACATTAATAATGCAAATTGGCAGCATAAGCTATTTCGCCGCAGCCCTATTTTATCCCGTGGGCCCACTAAATAAATAGTCACAACAGAGTGATCGCTTTCAATAGCTGTATTCGGGAACACATTTAATCCGAACGAACGCTATACCTTTGGCTATTGACTCATATAGGGTCGTATAATTGGAAATTAGGGTCGGAAAGGTGAAATGGACTTTTAGAAATATTTTTGTTTGGTGGTAGATGTATAGTAAATATATAATATTGCTATTATATATTTTCCAGTGTACTTCAGGGGACAGCTCATTGTTATTATTAGAGGTAATTTAACTCCCAATCTATAATTTTAAACGGTAATTTTATAATAGTTTAAATAAAAATATGTTACAGGTCTACCAACAAATTTAACGTCATGTACCAAAAATATTAAGTATTAACAAATATAGTACTGTTTATATTTTATTATAAAGATGTTCGCTTCTAGCTGCATAGAAATCAATTTATCTTCTTACGAAGTGATTCCTTTGAAAACGTTACTCTCTTGAGTGGGAGTCATTAGTAAATCTCAAGAGTTAGATTTATGTTTAGTCCAAATTAAATTTGTATCTCCTTTATCCTTTAGCCATTTGTACTAACTACTTGACTAAAAGCAATTAGTATGTTTTGTCGGAATACAAAATGAGTATTGGTGATGGAATACGTTTGCAGTAATTGACGTTGTAATAAAACTGATAGGTCCTCCGAATACGACATGTGTCAGAAACAGTATGACCTTCTCAAACTTCAGATGTGGGCAGATAAGTGATTAAATTAACCTAAATTAGCATCAAGGGATTTAAAGTAACTTAATTATTCATTTTTAATAATTTTAGAACGTCTCTCAAGTAAAGATTCAATTAGATTATTAGATGTGAGATTGTTATTACGAGAATAATTTATAAACGTAATATTGAAACAATTCTTTCCGCCTATTTTAAGAAAATTGCCAGCCTGTTTAAATGGTCAGTCTGTGAAGCAGTCCCAAAAATGGCCTCATAATTTATCTATGTACATAATTTCAATTAGTTTTTATGTGAATTTACCTGTAACCTTTAAATCAATGTTTAAACTGGATATAATACCTTTTGTCATAGAGTGTCGTTAGGGACACTATCATTAATTCATTTATTCTGGTGATTGTTACTTTTAATACGTCTTGAAACGTAGGTCACATGTCATTTTTCAATCATTTTTTCGCAAAAGTTACCATAGTTCCAGTTTCCATAATTGCTTTCTCGTCAGGATAATAAAATTAAACTGTTTATAATTAAAGTCGATGAAGCTTAATTCAACGTTTACTTCGATCTTGGCAATAAGTTGTTTATTTTAAATCAATCGTTAAATTTTCGTATGTATTCTGTCCTAACTTTCAGGTATGATGTCCTAACACAGCTCAGTTGAAATATCCCAATCGATAGCCTATCACAGATCACATGGCTATGTGGCTCTTGTGGTTTAAAGCCGCGATAGAAATTGTTCAGTCCTAGTTCTGGTAGCATTTGAACGAATGTTTTTTTTTTATTTTGAGCGTCTCTTTTCCTGTGTTATCAAATAATATTTGAGAGATATCTTTATGTAGTTTTCAAGTGTAATTCTATTTGAAGTAACCTTATCCAGAACTAAGTCTGTTTAACAGGAATTTTGAAACTGCTACACCACATCTGTAGATATTTTAATAATACTGCAGCTATCGTAAAACTGAAACTGTAAAATTTTGACAAAAGTGTTGAATCTATGTGATGCAGAACCATTCGATTACTTAGTAGACCGAGAAAAATTTCGTTTATTTAGATTACATTACAATTTAAATATCATTTTATTACATATGTATAAAAAAGTATGAGTTATGTTTATATTTCAATTACATATAATAATTTAAAATCTGTATATTCATTAAGAACATGCTGACCACAGGATCATAATTTATGTTTTGGGTAAGAATAAAATATTAACGGAACATTTGAGTTATGAACCGGAACACGAGAGCTTGTAGCATTTCTTGCGGTTAGTACATACAAATATTACTGTCATCAATCAAGCAGTAACTTTGCTTATATTAGTAAAATAGCAAAACATGAGTTAAAAGTATTTATGAAAAATATGAAGTCCGTCAGTAGATATAAAATTTAACATATCCAGCCTTTGTTATGTTCTAAATGAATTTCTTACGATATCGTAACATGTCATTGTCAAAACGAAATTGAATTTTCGTCTTTGTCAAAATTGGCTCCATATGGACTCCCGCTAAGCTAACAGAAGCAGGAACATATTGGCTTGGAGGAGCAATTAAACTTTTCATCGCAATTTGGGAACTAATTTTCAGTAGTTTGACAGACTCAGCGGATCGGCAGGTAACTTCATAGCGACCACTTGCAAGCTAGCCTATTCCGAATTAATATGGCCGACCTTTAATTATCGCGGACCTGTCAAACAACTCGTAACTCGAAAATTTATAGAATATTCAGAAATTTTCAAACGCGCAACGCATAAATGGAGTTGAGTAGCACTATCGAATAAACTTTATACAATTTGAAGCGAAACAGGGTTTATTGAAACGAATTCTGGCTTTTATTTTGTTTGTAAAATAACACCGCCATATTATGTTCGCTTTATATTTAGGTAAAAAAAGCATAGGTTTTTTTTTATGAAATCGCGAGAGTATTCTTTCACTATATAATATATCAAATTGCCTTTTGTTCCATTGCAAGAAGTTTCGGATAGCAAAAATTTTTAATGTTTGTCAACATTTATCAATAGCCAACTATGAACCAATGAAATAATGGAATAAAGTTTATATTTAATAAGATTATGTTTGACATCCCTAGTAGAAAATTCTCTAACAAAAGCAGACAACCAAAATAACTTTAAATATTGCAAGTGAAATCCTCGCAGTCTGCAGACAGGTCAAGCGTGCTTGATACTCTGTTTGTTTTGGTTTGTATAAATAATTACAAACTTCTTCATTCGTTGCAATGGGAAAACTTTTGTCATCATACAATTGCAAAATTAACAGTTTTCGTTCATAAGTCGACATTATACAGCTTCTCCACTTCATATTATAATAAAAGATTAAATAACAATCAAACTTCGCATGTAGGAACTCGTGATTGTTTGAATACGATATTTCCATTTAACTATAGAACATAGGGAATGATCGCTCTAGATATTTCAAAGAAGAACGTGGCGTCAGATCGCCATGACGGCTGATAGTTGACACAATTCAATGAGTATGACAGGAAACCTTTACAAATCAGTTATAAAGGTAATGCGATAGTACGGCCATTGTTAGTCGCTCAGACACTTACGGAAACGTCACTGTCGTAGTACGTCCGATAAAATGTGGCGTTATTTATGTGAAACATTGAATATGATTTGAAATCGTATACAATGTTCGTCTTCGTTATCAGTGGACAGTAATGAATTAGTTTTTCAAGTTTATGTATTGAAGCTGTCGGAAGTTTTCTTAAGGGAAATGTTGAAAGTACTAGCTATTAATATACATATATATATTGTAATACAGACAATTAGACTATTTACTTTCAATACATAATTAATATTAAAGAAAGTAGGAGTAAAATTAACAATCGATCACATGATCAGCTCGTTTACAGTAAATATTAAAGATATCCCCAATAAAACGAGATATCATAAGCTGGTTTAGCTTAAATGTATACCAAAGCGGATGATTATGATGCAAATACCTTAAGCTCAGCATATTATAAAGTATCCTTAAAGGATCTAATAAATAAACATGAAGCGTTTTCGCTCGTCACAAAACCAATTTGTAGTGATACAAAATGATAAGGTAATTTAAGAGACGTCTATAAATTTGCTTTATTTTCAATAATAAAGTTCTTAATGTAATCTGTATTGTTAATTGTTTTCTGTTTTACGCTAATTAAGCTGAGAGAAAATTAATTTAAGATTCATTTGTTCTGTAATATTGATTTTTATGTTTTGGGTGTTCTAACTTCTAAACAAATAGGTAATAATTAATTTATTTCTCTTTGTCATAAAAGTACGAAATGAAGGATATTAAAACTTAATATATTATTCAAGAAGACTTTGTTAAAAAAACAAATAAGATTGATATATGTGTTTGAACTCATGACATATAACGTAATTTTTTTATGGAAACATACAATTCTAAAAAGTGAAAGGTTATGAGAAAGTTATGTCAAACATATTTTTAATATTTTGTTTAATTGTATACCGCTATAAAAGATTTGTTTGAGTTTTAATAGTTTTATATTCTTTTCCCTATTTCTGTTTGAAAAGTGTTTTAATTAGACAATCACGCTGTGTATAGTAATAGTGTTTTGAAAATATATTTCACCCACGCAATCATACGAAGTAAAGAAATCGGTTGCTGAAGATTCACGACACAAAAGTTGACGATACAGATTGAAAGTAAATTAGAAAATAATGTAACATATATGTTTGCAGGATAAATTTAATTATTTATCAGGTTAGTAAACACATGTTATGTTCATAAATAATATACAATACATAACTATAACATTCTTAAATAAAAAGAAATATGTTCAGATCAAATAATACTAATAATCCCAGGAATTCACGAGCTATGCGTAAACAAAGCAATGGGGCATAATTTCGTTCAATAAAGAGATGCTTCGAGCTTAAGATATCTTGTACACAGGGCGACATGAAAACAATTCACCTGTCTCACTATAACGATAAAGGCTATTACACACTGCTATGAAGGCTGTACATTCCGTTGGGGGAATATTTATTCTAGGTACGTCACTGTGGACGTGCAATTATTGAGTAAATGTTTACGGAGAGAGTTCTCGTGTGCTAAATGTTCCTATTATCGAAGGCACTAGTTGCTTAGTGCGTTCGATTGCATGTACATAAGTGTACCAATACATGAAGTATTGGCTTTTCAATTACCTCTAAGTAGCCGTTTCGATGTGTTACAATATAAGAAATGAAACTCTTTTTGCAATTCGTATACATTTTGAATATTTAATCTTTATATGATGGATATGTTGGTGTACTTTCACTGAACTCATATAGAAAATGGAACGTTTCAAGCTTATCAAAAATTTAAGAGAATTTTATCAAAGAAAACAGATAAAGTAATAAAAGTAACAAAAAGGATAGAACTACGTATGAAAAGTCAGTATATCCAAAGTGCTCGTATATAAATCCTGACATGAAAGATAATCGAATTGTGGAACTGATTCGAGAGCAAATTGAATAAGGGGATCCTACTCGATCCTGAATAGGTGTCGAGAATTTAAGTAAAACTTGTAGTTATTATTTCGGAGAAAATTTAGGAAATTGCTTTGATTTTCCTTTCAATATATTTAACTACATAAGTGTTTGTGATCACAAAGCTCCTATATATTTTTGTTAAATAATACTTTGTAAATTATTATCTTTATCATTTTAGTATAAAGAAAAACATAGTAACATAAATCATACTTATGTGACACCTTACATTATAATGATCGTGAGGATATTTTGAATATAAAATAAATAAAATATACATGTAAAAATAATTACATTTGTTGAACATTGAATTAAAAATTGTGATGATAAAATTTGTCGATGCAATCCAAGTCCTACATTCCCTCTCAATCGGATCGGGAACGCCGGGGGAGTGTTTCATTACTTTTATCAAATTTACCGGAAAATCAAATCTTTCAATGGGATTATCCCGTCGTGTCAACGACACTCAATAAGATGAGTGTCGGTACATGTGGAATCTGTAATCATTTAAATTAGACGTCTACCTTATTGTTTGCTTATCGAAGAAATTGGTTTACCGACGTGTATCAAATTTATTTATTCTAAGATGAAGCTTTTATATCCTATGTGACGGAAATACAATTTGGAAAATAAGCCTTAATAATATCTTCTACGACGTTTTATTGATGCATAAATGAATTTACGTAAAGAAATTGATTCGACATAAAAGGGTTGCTTTGATCCGGATTCATATGATTAAATTGATTTTTCTGTATTTTTTAAATAATATTTTTCATTGCGATTTTATGACAATGACAAATAATCTTGAGATACTATAGAGACTTGTAAGCAAAAGTAAAGTACTAAAATAGATTACATTTTTATGGATCCATTTAAATTATTTAAATTGACTGGATCTAATATTGATTTGTCGCTTTTGTATACGAAAAATAGTATATTTTTCAGTTTGATGTGACATAAGGGAGCAATCTAAAAACATAGCGTTTGACAGTAATATATCAGGAGTAGTACAGCTTCTGGTTTATCTGTAAAAAAGTACATTTCGTTGTTATATACTAAATAAAAAGGTTTCTGTTAGTTTTTCCCACACATGGGATCTGAGTTACAAAATTTCAAATATTGGTAAATAAAGAAAGGAATGTAAAGGTAAGCATGAATGTGTAGTGAATATTATTAATTATTGTATAACATTGTAGGGATATTTTTAAATCATAATCATCATCATCAGGCCACCATGACGTCGTTATCTCGTAAATGAAACTATATATTCTTTATTTTAAATTTTAAAACCACACTTTAATATCATTTTCAAGCGGTCGAACGTACGGATATTATTTATTTTTACGACAAATTGCCACTTTTTCCATTCTATATAAATATATCTTTACAGTAAAAGGCATTTAACTTTAAATTTAAAGTACGAAACAAAAGACTGATAGATAAAAAAAATCTTTTTTGTTATATTAGTATGGACAAGAATTCGACTTGGAATTTTGACATTATTAAAAAAATTAAAATATTTATCTTTAAATAATTTTGCAGTAGAGATTGTTTCAGTTATCATCTAAGTAAACTTGTGATGAAACAATGTATGTATTTATTTATAAAGGTTTGTTTTCTTTACAATTTTGAATTATTTGATTATCTTACGCTTGTGATATGTTTTGTTTGGAGTTTTGCTTCCAGCAAGTAAAAGACGAAAATAAAAAATTGCCGACAGAAAAAGATAACTAATTGTTATAGTTTTAAGATATTTTTTAATTTGTCTTGTATGATGTATATGAATAATCATGAAATCGTGTTATACCGAAACACAAAAAAAGAATATATTGCAGTGTTAACTAAGCATTGCATTGAAATGGTAATTTTAATTAATCAAGTTTTGTTCTTAGTACACCATTTATGAATGTAAAACCATTTTTTTTTATATCCCCTTTCATCCTTCATGATTTATTTTATTTAATATACTTTAAAAAATTAAACTTTACCTATTTTTTGTATTATGTTTATTCGTAATTGTAGTCGGCATTATTTCCTGCCCGTGAATTCACATGTCCGAAAATTGTTTGTTTGAGATGTGAATATCCAATTCCTTGCTTGCTTACATTAAATAACAGAAATATTAAATATTTGTGGACGGTGATATTAAAAAAAATATTCATTAAAGCTAGCATAATTGTTACATCGTTATTTTAACGCCAATTAAACATGCTGCGGTTTAGTGCATGCTTGTTAAAATTGCGATTGCGATACGGAAAAATTTTCAACTCATACTATTAATCATATATTTAAATAAATAAATATATATATGCATTTTCAATTACTTTTGTTTAAAATCATAGAAATAAATCGTCTATAGTATATAAAATACAAAAAGTACCAATAATATGTGTTGATGATTACATACCAAAGACGAAAGTTTAAAGTTGAAATTATTTATTACTTACATTCGAATAAACTTAGAAATAAATAGATAATATGTTCCCTCAAATCATAAACCTAATATCTTATGAATCTATCTTTGGTATATTAGTTATAAAACTAGGTTCTATACATACAAAATAACTGTAAAAAATATAAATAATAAACACTTAGACTCGTCAAAGTAATTAAATAATTATGAATAAGTGAAATAAATTATTAATGTAAAAAAAATATTAGGAACACAAAAAATATATATATTTTTGTGCGTCATAAAAAGTATAAGACTCAAGAAAATTTTGATTACCTTACGTAAAATTATAACTAAAACATAAATGTATTTACCAATTGTTGATTCTATTACGGACTCAATATTGACCCTTCCAAGAAATACCTAACGCTTCAAAGATCTGATATGCAATGTAATAATTTAATGAAACAGTTCAAAGTGACCGAGTTATTTAGTCACAAAGTTGTAAAGTCGGAGTAACATCAAGTATTGCACTTGCACTTTGTAACTTCGACCATCTAACTTTGAGCCTTATATTAATTTAAAATGCTCTACGGTTTGTACATTCACGCCTCATTTCATCTGATTAACTGGCGCGTTTGAGTTCTTCAAATGCAAATTGTTTTTTGAACATATTTATTTCAGACATAAATGAGGATCTTGTATTTTTAACGAAGTATTTATTTATGTGCTATGTAATATATTGTTACGTAGTATTTAAATTAGAAAAAAGGACTTTTAAGTCTTACTTTATATTAATTGTTAAGGATATATGTCTTATAATAAATAAATACCTTCTAATAATATGTGTTCTTCGATGTTAATGGCGTAATCTGTAACAAATAAAATAATTCTTTACATGAAACATAATATTGTGTTGATTAAAATATTACACAATCGTTAATAGAAAACGATAGTATTGATTTCATAGCTTTCTCAATATTTAATTCAGATCATTATTGAATACTTGGCCAATAAAAGTTTCATTCAATTAAATATCGCACCGTGAAACCACAAAAATTATGAAAAACCAATTAACTGTTGGAGTTTGTCAGTACTGCGGTTAAATGAAACATTATAAACGAGCCACATTATTACAGTATAGGATTTCAGGACTGTGAAAGAAAATTCTGATATTATTATGTATTTTAACGAAAACAACGATAATTTTCTAATGATTTAATAATATTTTACGTGGCAGTATAATTAAAATGCAATAAAATGTCTCAACAACTAAGATATCTTCTATCTAATAGCAAATAGGTTGAACAATGTATTTAATGTAGGAGCTCGCTTCGTAATCTTTACTAGGGTCCTAAGCAAACCACTTGTAAGGAGTGTTTGCGCCCGCGCCAATACAGACAGAGATTTCTTCAGAAAATTGTGTTTGCTCATCGTTCACCTGTTTCTTCTTTGTTTTATTGCTGTTCTATAAATTATTGTAACAGCATATAAAAACACAATAATACTAAATACATTACATCTAAGTTTTTTAATAAAATTAGATTTTTTATTCGTATGTTTATTCCTGCATACCTTTTTAGGTCAACTGTGTTTGTAAGTCAAGCAAATTTTAACTCGCCGTTAAAATGCTAAGAGACCTTATTCGAACAACTTTTGGGTAAATCCTTTATATATTTTTTTGTTAACCAACATTTCCGACATTGTATACAACAAAAGCACATTTACGTACAACGTAAATCAATATATTTGCCGGCAATCGCACCGATTGTATTCCGGCGAGATAACAAACAATTAATTGTTTGTATACACAAGTGAATAAACAAATATTGTTTTTAAAACACACACCGTTAAAGTATTATTCTATTGTTGTGTGGTAAATACTAACGCATCATGTTGATATTGTAGAGTTTTACTTAAATTGGAAAAACTATTAAATTAATTAAAACGTTTCTCGTTTGCCATAATAAAAATTATTGTGTGTGGATATAAAGCGTTAAAATATTTAATTTCTGTTACGGAAGTCGTAATTATGTTAAATTAAATACTCCTAAAACCCGGTTATACCTTTTTAAACTTAATTTTCAGGTGTAAAGGGCGTTTTGGAAATTACAAAGCCTTTGAGAGGATGCTGTTTTTTAAATACATAATAAATTATTTACTATTAGGAAAATACTTTTAGAATTTTTAATGTTTTAGTAACCTATCAATCATGTATATATATTAATATATAATATTCAATGATGTATAATGTGTAGTTAAAAAGAATCAACCTCAAATTCGATAAACGGAACCTTCCCTTTGAAGGCTACGAGGTTTGATACTTATATTTACAAGGAACAATTTTGTTTCCACTTGTATTTGTTGTATGGGCTTTTACATAATAATAGGAGTTAGTGTTTGACCTTTGAGGGTAGTGAACAAATAATTGGAGCAAGGGATTTATGGTTGGAGAAGTTTCATCCTAAATAAACTCCACTGTTAACCGATCCCCTGTCACGTTCAGTCTGAATGTAAAATAAAATGTATTAAACAATTACAGAGATTTAGCGGAATGTGTTTTTGCAATATGGTATTTTTTATATAGAACTTCAATGAATTTTTTGAGTTGTTAGCGTTTTTTTATAGATTTCGCCGTGGTCGAGTGTGAATGCCGTAAGTAAATGAGCTTATGACATTTCTGACTTTTGTTATATAGCATCTGACAACAGTCATGTGGATACCAAAATAGCTAGTGACAATTATTTATTTATATTTACAAGTACAGGTATGTATAGGTCTCATGATTTTCTGCTTTCAAACGTTCTACTTTCAAACGTTTTGAGTGCTATCTTTTTCATAATGCTTTACATTTATATTATAAAACAAACTTTATTAATTATACTTCATAAAGTATATTGAATTCGTAGCTCTCGCAGGGCCGTGAAGCTTTTAAGCGAACAATTTAATAACTAAAAACTGTTTTGTATCATTCACCGAACTAACTTCTTTTGACGTTTGATTGACGTTTAATTTCGCTTACAAATTCTGAAATACAGGTACAAACAAAAATCGAAGTACTTTTTCTATATCACTGTATTTTTACAGATATATAATTTTCATAGATATTGAAATCTTAAAAAAAGCTTATATAAAATAAAATATGCACAATTGTTATTTTAATTATACATATAAAAAAAATCATTTCCATTTTTCGAGGCATAAGTCTTTTATGATAAAATAGTATACAAGAATGATAGAATAATTGGCTGTGCGTGACCTGTTGAATACTATTTCCGGTTTGCAGTTGAATGAAATACATATATGTGTTCCATTAAAACGATATAATTAAAAAAATACAAATATAATAAGGATCTTCATCTGCATACAACATAGTTAAATATATGTAAATTATATATTACGTGATGTAAATGCAATTGAGAAGATTTTTTCATTTATTTAATAATAGCAAATGTTTTATAATAAAAATATAGGAATATAGGACCAAACAATAAACCTCTTTTGTATTAATTCGAATAGAGGTCGTACTTTTAAACTGTTTATCAAATAATGTAGAACGAATGAGAGGTGATACTTTGTAAATCTGTTATCTCTATAAGTGGTAGGTTCACTGAATAGAAAAAATATTTTTAAAGTGACTTATGGCATTATAGAAATTTCAGGCTCTTTTTTGTCAGCTTCGTTTTTCCTCGTCCTGTTTAGCTACAAGAGCACAAGTCGACTATAATTTATAGAAAAAAAAATTATAGTCTTTATTTTTTGATGATAGTATTTGAGTTTACATAGATTTTATTATAAATTAAATATAATTTTAGTTAGTTAGCTGACCTTCTTCTTTATAGCTTTCTGATATTAATTTAATAAAAGATATCAAAATGGCACTATGTATCCCTGTAACACCTTTTGTTACGGAACAAAAAAAAAATTATTCAATAATTTATGATCAATATGCTTTTCGATATTTATTAAATAAATTCCATTTATTATTATTATTATTTTTTTTTAATCAACCAGGTAAAAGGAGGGTGTGGTGTGTGACTGTCTGTGTCGTCGTAGCTTTTAAATGGACCAAAAATATTATATTGATTCTTATCGGTATTCTATAAATAACGATCCATATTACAGCTCTTTACAAATATGACATAAGGCATTATGGTCGTATAAAGTGTTTTTCTCTGTCAGTATAATCATTAAAGAAGAATGGCTGAAGAATGAATGGCAAATTTCATAACGGCACGCTTATTTTATCCTAAGTCAATCATCAT
>DVQP01001076.1:0-17336 GCA_018231745.1 Danaus eresimus | reverse complement strand
AAAATGTATAATAGAAAGGTATTCTGCAATGGATCTAAAAGTTTTTGAATCATAATCCCGATCAAAGAACGTGGCTGATTAACGGTAAATATGAGCGTCGTTTGTATCAGTCTTTAGGAAGAAGTGGTTAAATACCAATGCGATTTCAGAACATAAGCAAACCCGCCGGGGTGGTCGGTGATTTTAATGCAAAGCAAAACCGCTCAAGGCGTACCCGGCTCGAAATATCAAAGAATCTCACAAACAGTCCAGATGAATATTGCTTATACATTCAACAACCTTTCAGCTATGATAAAAGGACGATCAAACGGACCAAGCCAGAAGCAAGAATTGTATAACATGTCACGATGTTGTATAATGATTGTACGTACATGAAGTAATCATAAATAGAAATAAACAATTGAAACATCCACTGGAGCATCACAACTAATAAAAAGAATATATTTCTAGTGACGAGTACAGAAGCCAACGACTTCAACTAATTTGAGAACCACGGGCTCGCAATTACCATAAACGTGACATCCTTTTATAACGAAAAAAAAAACAATGATAATATCAAGTGGTCACCCACTAAAGGAACGTGCCTCAATGTTGTTTGGACGACCCAACCTTAATAAGAAAGGACTGCCTAAACATTACAGTTTTGGAGAAGGTCATTATCTCAATATTATATTAAGATTCGTGTTTTAAAAAAATATCATTCTATGTTCTTTGTGATCGTGTGCTCCGTAGTGTTCGATAGCAATCTACGGAAGCTGAATACTGTACTCTCGCTTCCATTGTGAGAAGGCGCCGTAACGGGGACTGCCCTCTGAACCACGTCGCTAGTTGGTACAACGCATAACATTCACGACATAAGTACAGGAGTCAAAATACACTAGGAAGCGTTCCGCTTCGCATTTCCATCTGTCGGAGAGAGTTTCTTCGGATCGCTATCACGTTACAGTATCCGTTTTCAACAACCGCGGACATGTATCTAGAACGTTGGAACATTATGTCGAGGCACTGTCTCCGCAAACCACTGTCTCTGTTCACTGTTGACTTGACGGTTAAGAACTCCATAGGAACGACTCGAACATTAATCTTGTTGTCAGTGGTGGTGATGGGTTCAGCTGTTTGACAGACAGTGCTTATAGAGTAGCTGACTTTCATGCTGATCTGCATATAAAATGTTCGTTTGTAACATTGAAAAAGCCTAAGTTAATTTACGACGGTACAATCGGCCTGTCTATTGTTCCCAACGGGAAAGGGCCACGGTTGCAGACAATGGCTCTCGATTGTCGTAAAAGATGGCAGGAACTAAATGGTCCGGTTGCTTGAACGATTGGCCGTAAAGGCTGCTGAATAGTCCCTTCCCTATAGAGTGGTCGCCGTCGATTGAACGCGAGACATGATGAATGTTGCTATACATTAGAGTTTGTTCTCCTCTCTGCTTCACCATATATAAATGTCTGCGTTCTGGGATAAGAAAAACATGCTACAAATTTAGATTATGTCACAAACGTTATCAATAACTAGATAGAATCGACGTCTGTAATAAAATATGTTCCCGACATCAAATATACTGTTCTTTTGTGTCGATCGTGGGGCATTATTCATTGAGATGTATTCGCGATGAAGCTACATGATACAGTATTATAATCAAATGGATACTTTGATGAATCCAACAGCGTCGAAAGGAGACTAGTGCATTAACTTTATGATCGTGACTCACAACGCATATCCACGGCACGCGATTCAATAATGTTAGTTAGCAGAAAATATAAACGTGAAAATTTTGTGTTCCATTTGACATTTGTATATTTGGAGGTAAATTGTCAAAACTAACTTATTATTGTTTACAATAAAACCCTTAAATAGTCCGCATTTAAGTAGGCTAATAAAACATAGTATAACGGATTTAACTCTTATTATGTCCTGCATGTCGCGTGCGACATCAAAATCGTGACGTCAGATGGAAGCACTACTGAGAAAATGGTTGTGAATTGTGATTCATTCGTCAAATAGCGTCCGTGAAGTGCGCGGGCGCATATTGATGTAGTCACAGTCCCGTCCAGAATACTTAAAGAGGCTTCATCGTTTCGATCACAACATATTATACCTCCTTCGTTCGACGCACACCTCCACAAATATTCATGTCTTACCTGTAACAACAGAAAAATATACATTAGGGAATTGCGTTGAGTTTGTTGATGAGAAATTTGAACTAAGTCATATTCATACAGTCTAAATAGTGAATGGGATAACTAAATTTCATTAGAACAATAGTTGTGAACAAACTAAAGAACGGTTACATCTGTGTAATGTCAGTATAATGTTATCATTTCAAAACTCTTAATGGAACGTGTTAAATGATAACAATTAAGATAACATCTCAGCACACGTTACCTAACAAAATGTAAACATTAATCAAAATAAGAAGAGCGTGCTCACCGCCGCCACAATTGCCCAACGTAACGAAGAGCAAACACGACTTGCTCTATAATGGGGAGCAATCCTTACGAAACAGCACTTGAAAACGTCGACTATCTCGACAGTTTCATTGCGCTATGACATTTACATGTGTTCCTATAATTGAATTACCGACACAAATCGGTAGCAGAATAGGTACATCAAATAGCTAGCGACCGTTCGCTTGTGCAATATTGGAACGCTTAAGGTAAACCTGTTCAATGCGACATTTCAATGCAACTTCGATTCGGTAATTTTAAATGGTTCGATTAAAATTTGCATATCTTTATACAATCGGTACAGTAAATAAATATACATAGAGGTATCCATAAGAACAATAATTAATGTTATAGCAATGATTTAACGAAAACTGCCGAGTTCAATGTTCCTTGCTCAATAAACTGAGGAATGCACGACAAATAAATCTTAAATCGGACTCTAAAATGCCGGTGAACAGCACCATAAAGACGGCCAACACAACAAAACATCAAAATTACTACAGGAATCGTGACAAATGTTATGTTCTGATGTTTCGTGACAGCAATGACAAAAATAATGAACTCAAAACGCTATAATAACCCGAAATCGATACCAATCGTAATTCACACGTCGAGTCGGTGACGGCTTGTGGACGAACACGATCACAGCTTGCATAACTCAGAGTTTCGTATCACGACACGACAATCCGACTATGTAGACAGAGAGGTAATGTTTTTGTTCACAACAATTCATAGCTCATAAAATCCTTTGTGTCAGCATTTTCGGTATTTGACACTGACTAAAATATCATTGTTCTCAATAGTGGAATATATCAAAACTAGCTTCATCTTTTAATCTGATATTATCACAGTCATTAAGAAAGTCTCTATGATGATGGGGACTAATACAAGAGCAGGCGAGGTGGCATCGATGACAGGATTTAACAAGTTTTGCATAGTGAAGTGTGCATGCAACTAATTAACAGTAAAATGAAATCGAAATATTTTTTTTCTATATAACAGAGACCTGTAAGTTAAAGAGTCGGTAGTATTAAGAAAATATCCTAACACGGTAAAACACAGAGCCGCGTAAAAATATAATAATTAGCAGCTGGATTGATAAAAAAAATAAATTCGTTGTCTATCCAAAATAAAAGTGAAAATAAACAGTAATTATGACGTCGTCATTATATCCGGTGCTCTGAGATTTCCTATTATCGAGTGGGTCACTTCGCTTTCTAGGAAGAGTCTAGCGAAATGACGGACGAGCCACACGCGAACTGAATATTAAGAACTACATTATTGCACTACCTTCGTAACATCCTTGATTGATCATCAACAAAGGGAGTAAGACTTAAAAAGACATCGGGTACAATATGTAAAAAGGCCAAAGTGAAACAAATACATCATGTGAGAATAATAACATAATAATTTTATACTTTAAAATATATAAAGCAAATTAATTTTACCCTGCAACGTGGTAAAAGTTAGTTTATTTATTGACTATCGATCGGTCTGCAAAATATTCAAGACATTAGAAGTTTTTAAATTCTATCCTTGCAATCGAATATAACTAAGTAACAAACAGTACGACAACCTCAATACTTACACAAAGCAAACTCTTGAATAGCTTCTGTCTCTAGTAATGAATATATTGTTCGATGCATGTCCTAGGACCATCAATAAGCCGAGGTCATTTATTGATCTTCGCAGCTCACAAACTGAATCTGAATTGACCCTCACCTGCATTTCATTCAATCAAACAGCCACTGTTTTCTCAATGTGACTATTGAAGTAACATTTCAACAATCTGACGAAACAGCGAAGGCCGTCTATTCAATGATTACTGATTAGCCAGTGATAATGTTACGTCCAAACAACATATAAACGACGGTGCGGCGGGCAGAGAATGTATCAGATAAGATGTTATCGCGCTATCTCGCCGTACGATAAAACATAAAAAGCCATCGCAATAAACACACAATACGTCGTTACCTTAAAACACCATGGCATGGCCGTATGGACCACATCTAATGGCATATAATTTTATAATACATAATTCTTTTGTAAGAACAAGTCTTACTTTTGAGGAATTTAAAAAAATTACATGTTTATATTTCATAGATATAAAATTTCAATAAAAAAAATCAATTCATCCAAAAGATACAAGAACGTTTACGATATTTATTCCAATCAATAAATAGCCAGCGGCAAGTAAATACGATGATCAATAATAACTTTATTTAGGACAGATATTGACAAATTAATCCATATTTCATAGTAAATTGCGCTTACAAGACACTACAGCCTCTTGATTTGTTACTTCTCGTCTCAATTAACTGGAACGAAGATCGTATTTTATTTAACCGACATCCCGGAACAGGTCACAGACAGATTAAAGCATGATTATATTTACGTACCGTTCACAAGAAAAAATATTTGACATTTCGATCAAATTCTTTTTTATAGTCCTACGAGCAAAATAATGAATTTTGTTATAGATTTTAGTAATTAAACCTTAAACATTTTACGAGTCACCAATAATGTTACGTTTGGCAAGTTTCGCCTGAACACTACAAACTGTGGACGATCTTGGCATATCATCGACATGAATCGCCGGCCCCGGTGTGTCGACAAATGAGATGGGAATGTTTTAGGACTTTGTCCGCTGAGGCGTCTTTAAAATATTCGCCCACACAACCTCAGTAGGTATGCTCCAAACGTTACTCAAAGTATTCGTGAATCATGGGCGCCTTCTGATCAAGGCCTACCGATACGGTGGCCGTAGCGCGTGAAAATTTAACGCGCAGTCGGGACGCCTCGAAGTGACAGCTAATTAACAAGTTGATTACTATTCTTAAACTCTGACCTCTGAGCAGCTTGTATTTATAATTAGTTATTAATCGAATGAAAAATATATATTTCTTCATATATATTTTTGGTATTTACCTTGACCGTATTTGGAGTCGATTACAGTTCGTACGAGCACCTTTAACATAATTAACTTTAATATCCTCAATTTACATAACCATGCTTTATGAGATACCCAGAATAAAAGCCGTTCGTTTATCCCTTACGGGACCTTCGGAATTGTATTCAATTACTTAATCGGAAGTGGGATTTACTTGTAAGATGGAGAAAGCTCTAACAGTACTGTAACGAACGATGAGGTGTTAATAGCGTCTTCAAGACAAGATACATTATAATATGCACATTCAGATAATGATAAGTAATTTAAGCGCGCAGTTCAATGATTATCGTCAATGTTCTGCAACATAAGTATCATTATTTAAACAAGAGAAAATTCAACTCCACCTGAAAGTTGTGAGCTTAAAGTCGGTAACACCGTTTGTTCACTTTTATGTAGGTAATTATTATGATAAGTTTATATTATTAATTAGAGTTAATATTTTTTTTTATTTAATTTGTATTTATCTGGTATTATATTTCTAATGCTTAGACCGGAAGCGTACTTCCCGGTGCTTATTAATATTATTTTTATTCAATAGTGTTAGTAAATGCTCTTCCTTTATTCCTCCCCTCTTCCGCCCTTGAATAAGAAGATTTATTGGGTGTTACTTCTTCTGAAATGCTTACAATAACACGGAAAGCAATGCCCTCGTTAAAATTTCTGTTTCCAAATCAGGAATCCTTTTGTGTTATGAGCGTTTTTGTAAACCTTAACAAGAGTTCGAAGAAATACAATTGGGTCACTTATTTTTGTTATCTCTTTTCTTCAACTTGTTCAACTTGTTAGAAGTTGTTTTCTAACGTAGAGTAAATTTTAGGATATTCTCACGGTCTGTCTGACGTAGCCCTTTCTATTGGTTCCGCGCCGGTGAGTTCCACGGCTCCTGACCTTTGTAATGGGACAAGAATCGTTGAACTCATTCCATAAGAAAAATATTTTTCAGACCAAAGATTTGCCTACATCACTTCACATCAATTGTTTCCATAGGTTGTCTTGAGACCAGACAACAAACACTTACGTAAGGTAATTTAGATTTGTCTATTCTAAGGAGGTAACAAAATGCCTCACACGACATCACAGACGTTTCCGGTAACCTCTGACCCTGCTGAAATAATGGCCAGTGTGTTATTTATCGTACGGATTACGTAATTGGAGAAGAGTTTAGGTAAAATGAAAGTAGGTACAACAGGTGCCTTAGTCTCAGTTATGCCGTGAGGGGTTGGCTATTATTAGAAGACGCGGCGCCGGCCATCCACGAGACGGCCAGTTTTAAGTGCACGACGGCTCCTCGTTAATATAACATCAGTACATTTAAGGATCTCTCGAGAGTATAGCGGACTTAATATAGTCTACAGACGTTTATTTAAAATAAGTAGTTTTGAACAATCTATAGTCTATATACTAGTTTCAAATGTTGCCGGCTGTTAAGAGTCGCACGTTAATGTATTATCATAACCATAAATAAGTTTTGGCACATTACTAAAAAAACCTTGCTCAGTCGTAATTCTTAAAATTAGCATCTGTTAGATATAAATATGGGCAGGTTGTGTTGGAATGCGGCGTGCATCAAAAGCCATCCGAGCTGTTATAGCTGGAGGCAGACGAGGCCGGCTGGCGCCGCTCTGCCCATTGTTAGCACGCAGGTCAGCCGAAAACTTGATACTCTATACTATGTAGTGCAGTTAGAATATATACGAATTTAATCATATCTAAAAATCCACTTAATTAAATGTTTGCTACAAACAAAATATAAAACATTTGAAAGTTTCGGGTGATTTTTTTCTTATATATACATCAAAAGCATATACAAGAGAAAAGTATAATTGACATGTAAATTGGGTCAGTTCCACGGTACAAATAGTGAATTCTCGGTATCAGTTCACACATCAGCTATCGCGTTACGGTGCGCCGTTAGCGTCGCCATAAACGCTTGTTAGCACCACCGTTCGCGGAACGACGATTCTTGCTACATCTTGTTGTAAACTAACTTTTTTTCATTAAAAGATATAAAGACTATCCGAATTTTTTCTATAGATTTATATTGACACAGAGGCTTGCCAATATTAGATCGATAACAATACATATAATGACAAAGGTAACATCAATGTGTAGTTATAGAAAGCATCATATGTATTCAATGAGTGAAATAGCATGAAAACTCTTGAATATGAAATTTTACAATTTTAATTTTCACTTAAATATTGCAAGCCATATTGAAAATTAATAATAAATGATTATTTATTGAATGAATTCCTTCGTATGGCGAAATTTGTGGAGTGAAAGGCCCTCCAGTGTTATTGTGACCGTCTCGAAAGTGAGGTAGTTAGCGACCACATGTCATATTGATTTAGGAGAGCATTAGCGCTCGTTCAGCGAAATTGTAAAGTAAACCCGTGCTCAGCCTCCGAGGACCCGTTCTGACCTCCTTCAGAAACAACGTCCTACTAGACTAGCTATAAAATAATATTTAATTTGTAACTTAATCATCGGAATATTTTCTTGTGCAAATAAGTATAAAATCTTCCGTCTAGACTCTCAAGTCTAGACCGATACGGGCCAGACAAATATATATCACCATAATGGATCGTAAAGGGAAAATTTGTTACTGCACACACATCCGCTGCCAAACGATATTTTAATACATTTTATCGCCTTTAAAACATCTATTGGTCTAAAATTGTATTATAATCATAAAATCACGTCATAAAAAGTACATAATCAAGTTCTTCTCGTGTTACATCAATTTTTACATAACCATACCGCTACTGGATTGACGGGCAACATATATATATAAATCATTATAACAAGGCGCTTCTGGTAATTACTAGATATATCAAATATATTATTACGTAAACATCACACGTACGTTACATTAATATAGAGTTTGTAACAGTTTTAAAACAATATAATCAGTATAGTTCTCACAGCACTCCAAAACAAAAGTCGAAACAATGTTTGAACGCTGACGTCAGTTCAAAGCTCCGAATGACGTCATAATATTTTATTCAGTAACAAGCCTTAGGACACAAAAAAAAGGAATACAATCGTGGTATTAATACTCTTTTAGAAACTTATTTAAAGAAATACTTCCTATTGACATAATATATGTTATATTATGAGACGTACCCAATAAGGCAATAACGTATGAGCCGACGCAGTAAGAGGCGGTAGACAAAACAAATGACAAATGAGATGTAATTACTTTCGTAGTTTACATTCTAGCTCCTGAGTCTGGCATTAGCATGGCAAATATTCACTATGCCTATCACATTATGAACCATATTGCATTATATATAAAGGAGATTTTAGAAAATAGCTCAACAAGCTAATCTTTTCAAGGGATAAGAAACACCCACTGCTAAGTAATAATGGATTATCATCTACGGGTTGACAGACGAATGTATTTCAAATAAACAAATAAAACCTATTTCGTATTGCACATCCTAAACTTCTATCTGTCAACATAAACATATATGTTAATATAAAATAATAAGTATTATTTAGTCAAAAAGACACAAAGCTCAAAAGAAACTAGGATAATCTTTACAAATACAATAAAGACATAAAATCTTTGTGTATGTGTAAATATATGTCTTTAGATATTATCATCGGTTTCTATCATTAAAGTATAACTGAACAATAAAATATATTAATAAATTTTTCAGCAATATTAAACACAAAGACGACAAGAATAAATGCATCTAACTTTCTCCAATGCGTCGAGGTCAAAAGCAACAAGTCGTTACAAGGATGTGAAGTAAAACAGACTGAATAAATTAAAGCAATTATAACAAACACAATACAATTGTTTAAAACAACACTCACCAGTACTTTATATATATAAAATTAAACAAATTATAATTGTGTTTACCGCATAGTTAAAAAGTAAAAAATATATCAAACTCAGACTATTCTGTAAAAGTAAACATAGACAAAATTTAATACGATCCGTAACACGAGAAAGTAAGTAATCTGATCTGCAAAAACTCATATTCAATATAGGGAGCAAAATATAAATGGCTTCGAATATTAAGTAGGTAAACAAGAAAATTAAGCCGCACATTTACAAAGGGATTGCGAAAGCAAGAAATCAACAAAACCCGAGTGTGTCACATAATATCGAAACAGGAAAAATGGTATCTCCGACATAAATGAACGCTATGGGAAAATATACCATGAAACACTTTCTAAGTTACATAAGCCGTGGTTCAACAACGCCAACACACGTCATTGTAAATCACTATCATCCGTTTCCATCTCACGTTAGATAGATTCATAAATTTCAATTTTATAATACAGTATCCATAACAACGAACGGTAATGTAGGTCAATGTTTCTGAATTGTCATAATTAAAGCGTGTATTTGTTACAAGCAGCTCTGGTGAACATACCGAATATACGAGCAACAAAGACACTATAGCCACATTCTGTACATCGAAGTGTGTGGAGACAAACACTCAACTCATTACTCGCATCAAATGTTTGCTCACACAAAATGTTGCGGCAATCCACTGCAGCAAATATTTGTCTGCTTGTCACACAATACGCTGTCATTGGGAGCTTTTTTCTCATGCCAGAACGTCAATACCGTTTTCCCAAGCACGAGAACTAGCGCATGCGCTTGCGCAATACCTCTGTCTTTAGAACTACAATATGTCAAACACTTTAAGGTTTCCAAACCATATCACACTTCTTGTTCTTCACTAATTTATATAAAAAAATTGATATCTCAGAAATATTTTAATGCGCTCACTCACAAAACACACCGCGGGTTAATTACAAGGTTTTAACATTTATTAAAATTAATACGATGTTTATAAAATGAGTCGCCTAGACTCGCACGTGTGTAAACACAGTCCTCACCGCGATACCTGGAATCACATTATAATTTTTTTGTTGCATTAAAACTCTCGGCAACAATTAAACGACTGTAAAAGTAAAACATGTTAGAACAATAGAGGAGCGACGTTGGAATGTAAACATAGAGCGAACACGTACAATAACTACATACGGTGTGGCCGCAGCAATTAATCACTACGTTTGCGACATTTCAAATAACAAATCATAATAACGGCAAAATGTAAGCTTGAGTTAGCACAGAATTAAGTTCTCCGTTCATTGAGTAAAACCTAATAGATCAACTGCTAAACTAATTTTGCTAGATTATAAAATAATGTTTTATATTAAATAGTAAAAGTCATCTGAACAGCGGCTGGTTACCTTCACACACGTCCAAGTTTACTATTTCAATGGCAGTGAAAGTGGTCAAGCTGTGGCGATGCGCAGGCGCATTTTATTTACTAATACATAAACATTAACTCGCCTCGCTTCGCTGATCATATGTGCACGTGGTGCAGTTACATCACTATTATGTCTTCATAACATTAACATACTCATCGATGTAAAACATTCACATTTTTTTGTTGCAAACGTCTTTAACCCACTGGCCCAACCTAACAAACTAAACCTAACCTAACTGATTCACAATATAACAATAAAGTTGTCACATATACAATAATAAACACAGATATGCACTTAACGCAACTTCTATTGTAGTTTTTAAGTTTAAGATAGTATTAACTGACATACCTTTAAAAGATACTTCATATAAGTCTGTACATCTGTCTGTCTGTCTGTATGTATGTATATTTTATACATCTCAATGCTAGTACTATTATAGACAACTATAGACGAGTCGAAAAGTAATTCGTCGTTTGAACTAAAATTAAACGAAATGATTAGAAGATACATGACTTTATCAGAATTAAGTTATACATTAAGATGATCTTTATAACGTCGGCTGTATATAACTAAATTAAGAATCGGTTAATTTAAAAATAAAAAACATTATGAAAACGTTTTTCATAGAAGAGTCATTCATCGTTCGTGATGGCTAACGACCCAACACAATTTTATATCAGCGGGGCCATGCTGGTACACCGGACAATATTCACATCAAAACACAGCGGAGCCTTGACATTCACCTTTCTTTTATCGCTTGTTTATGGCAAATTTCCGGTTGGCGCGAAAGCTGATGACGTCACTGCCCAATTGACAGGCGATGTCGTTCCATGTAACTACACTGTACACAAATAGAGCCTGACGAAAGTTGTTTCGTGAACAGTTTCGATGAGTTCTTTAATAGGAAATGATCTATGTTAACGAAAATTTAGATTATATTGTTTAAACACTTATAAACCAGAATTCAATAGAAGAAAAATCCTGTTATTTAAGCGTCTATAAGTTTGACAATTGAAATATCTCTCAGACCTATACTTATTAAGATAAAGCGTTTATTAGCCTTTAAGAAAGTTAATGACTATCATAACAACTATCATATAAGTTTATAAGAAACTTATTGTAACTAAATTTACAACTCTTAGATAACAATAACAACCAATTTTATCAAATACTACATACAATGTAGAATTGACGTACTATGGCCCTAAGTAACATTGTCAAATGCAAATCTAATGTATTTTTCAATACAGAAATAAATTATAATATAATTAATAGTTTATCAATAAAAAAATCTATTTTTAATATACTTCTGCAATATACATAAACAGTTATGAAATAATATCCAATTATTATAAATCTTTATCGCAAACCACATAACAGTTAATTGCCGACGTTAAGATTATAAAACAATTAAAGATCTAAAAACACGACCTTCGTTAGTACAACCGCTAACGGTATTTGTTGCATAAGAAACTATTAGTTTGACGAAATATTAAACAAAATTCTATCGAGCTAACATTTTATATAGACGGAATAAAAAAATATTTGTATATACACGATAAGAACACAAAGAGTCGAACTTATATGTTCTAGCAAATTATATATGTATATTAAAGATTAGTTATCATCTGGACCGAAGATTCAGAGGGATGTAGGTCTTTAATCCAATGATGAGAAATGAGTACCGCAGATGCTGTGAGCCGTCTCGTGTGTTTGTTGTTGCGAGTGAAAGTAGTGTAACGGAATGTCGGTTAATTAAAAGTTACGTTTTAACGATCGCTCCCAAACACCGCAGCGGGGTTAACATAATTTCTATAATCTCATCAAATTCATATTCATAAGGATGATGTTAATTTTTAACTTCGGTCCGTGTTAATATATATGTTAAAATATAATGTGAAATAACATCTCATAGTGTACAAACGCCAACGCCCGCTCCGCTCCGATCTCTAACCCCGTTGATATCCGAGGGGCACGACGCACCCGTTCAATTGCCCCGTGTCATCTGTCACAAGTGACGCGCATTAATTGCTTCACGGATAATCAAACGAGTCAACCGGGCAGGCCGTCCCTTCACACTCAGCCACCTATGGCACTTCAGACTCGGCCACTGATTCTAATAAACGTTTAGCTCAGATATTTTAATATTAACATCAAAAGCTGTTTCCATATCGCTTTAGGACGCCGTCAGTCTCTTTTAAATATATACGTGTAACAAATCGCAAGAATTATAAATATACACTTAGCATTTTTGAGTAAAATAGACACCATTATATTATTTAATATTGGACCATAATAAATAAAATTCTCTCCAGTCACTAAGTAACGGAGATAAAGATATTAAAATGACGATAAACTAGTAAATAAACAGTTGTCGATATCTCATTGTAATTGAGGTTAGAGTGTTGAGGAGATACCTAAAGGAAATATATCTAGAACATATCGCAAACAAACAAGTGTAATATTTAAATTGTTATATACATGATAAATTAAAATATTATGAATATATACATACATAATGTGTACTAACATTCAAGTCTATTTGAATTCGAAATGCATTTAAATAAATAAAATACTAGAAAATTATTATAACAAAGAAATAGGTCGTCTAGAGGCAAATAGCCCAATGGCAATAGAGTGCGACCCGCTCGCCAATCATAACTAATAAACACACATTATCAACAGACGTACGACATTAACAACTGGGACATCAATTGTTGATGATTCTGTTCGGTCGAATTAACAACTCTCATAGAATAATTATTCGTATAAAACAATCTAAAGTCACTATAAAGTAATTACAAAGGTACTGTTGTAGTAGGTGACTGGATTGGAATCACTAGAATATTCTGACATTAAACGGACGTCATTGACTTTTTATTGTTGCCAAGTAACCATAATTGATGTATTGTTTTCATTTGCACAATAGAGATATAATCGAAGCTAGGGACGGTATTTCGCAATATATTTGGTATCGATTGACAAGGGCGCCCGCAAGTGGGCCGAGCTGATTCCGAATCCATTCTATACAATATCGAACGTTTGCGTAATGTAGGTTAATAACTGTGAAGGACTCTACGGATATTAAGAATTATCACAGATATAAATTTTAAATAAATTGTAAGAACATTCAATTCACATACGGCGAGAATTACGAGCGTAATACAAATGCAACAGAGGAATGCATGAGGTAATTTAGATTGCATGTGAATGGTATAACATCGGAGCTCTTGACAGCATGAGAATGATCGATTTGGTTTAGGTCAAAGAAATTGTGTTCATTACTATTATTTGCGAGAAAACATTAAGCCGCTTTAGAAAAATGTTGCTCGGTCATGGGCTGCATAAAAGGCTGGGGACGAATACGAAATATTAATAGAGAAAAAATGTTAGCAAGAATTACAGCGCATGAATACGTCTAGCATACAATACTTTTGATTAAAAATAGTGAATTGATTTCCAACGCCACCCCGCTACCATGCCATGTTATGTTATGTATTGTTAAGCTTCCATTTGAAAAGAAATTCTTTACTTTATATTTAAAACATATGAAGTAACATTGGAAGACAATAAAAAAGTATATATTTTTGCCACATTGTGCTATATATGAGTCTTTTTGTGTCCGATTTGTGGAAGTAACGATAATTATGTGAAAATAATATTAGGGTTCTCATAACATGTGACTTGTTCAGCCATACAATCTCCATACCTGAAATGTTTAAGCTGACACTCTCTGAAGGCGTCAAAACACCATAGTAGTGAAGTAATATAGTTACCATATACCGATCGGTGTTCAGTGTATAAACCGCAGCATTTCGTCAGAGAGATCGTATCTAATTAATTAGAACATGTATTTTAATTGCATTAAGAGCATTTCAAATTCGACAACCGGTAATTCTAATAGGGCTTTTTGTACGGACCTTGACACTCTCTGGCGCCATGTTATCAACACAAAGATCATTTTACACCGGCTATTGGATGTCAAAGAAAGACGCATGCACACTCACACAAATATAAATATTTATATACAAACAAGTTACATGTAAATTTATTTTAATACTATCATTAAGTAATAGGAAACCGGTCTTATGATTTATTTCGTTTTATTACTATCGTTTAAAAGAAATAAGCAATAATTAAAGTGAATGGTTGATACTGTGGACTAAATATTAATTTTGCTAAAATCTAAGAATTCCTTTATTTATTTTTCTATGTATCTGTAGGCTTTATATAATTTAGAAGTAGAAATGTTTTCGTGACCAGGTCGTCTAGTCAGCGTGAGGCTCACGTCCTTGCGTTAACAACAAACTACTATCGAGAAATATCTGGGGTCAGTGTTGAAACCGTTCCTAAAGACGTATAAATTAATTGATTATTAAGCAACATGTTTAATAACAACATCGATCGAAGGTTACAGTAACTAAAGGAATTTATTGAAACTCCAAATTAATCAAGGTAATGGCTACCAAACATAATCACTACACAGAATAGAGGAGCATCCAATCATAATATATATACTGAGACGTCAATAACACTTCAATAAATGCATCAAGAAATCTCCAATACATTAAATATTATCGTATTCTACGATTATAATTTGGGTGCCGCGTGTATAATAACAACATTTCTGACAGACATTCAAGTATAATTTAAACACTAAAAGCGACGTGTCTCGACGCCCGCGCATCACGAATTGGGTCGAAGAACGCAGTAGGACGCATGCGCCGCCGCCGGCCGCGCTACTCGTGCGCAAAATATAACTTATATAGCTATCCGGCTACCTATTAATATGATTGACTTATAAACATCGAAACATATATAAACATGTCCAATGTCCATACAAAATAACAGAATTTTAATAATGTAATGTATTAAAGGCTTTTGCTATATAAATATAAATTTAAATGCTACATAAATAGTAATAAATGAAACTGGTACAGTTAAGATGAGACAATGAAGACTGATGGCTAATTAAATAATTAAATTGTATCATTTGCAAGGTGCACCAAAGAAGGAAAATTTAAATAGTTCGAAAATGCCGTTACCATACATCTTCCTCGGCCACTAAATAAGCCATTCATCGGCACGATCACAATGAATCATTAAATGTCACAGCTATCATTCCAGCTTACCTTTAAAGGTCCTCATATAAAAATAAATCCTCAATTATTGCCTGTGCAATGTCAAGCGCACATCACAAAAGGCAGCCAACAAACGAAAGCACAAACAACAAAGACAATTCAAAAGCCATAAAAAGACATGTCTCTGTAAAAGATGACAAAGATAACGGGCTTAAAGTTAAAAACGTGGTATAGTTATTTCCGCAATTACAGGCGCCTGGAACATCAGTTCTCGCTAAAGGTTAACCAGCGACATTATGTAGATTTTTACATGTCAAACTATAATAAAAAAAAGCTTGGGAAACGCGCGGAAAATAGCTGAAAGCAATCAAAGTTACATCTCTACAGTCGGCGTTGATTAACCGCTTCCGCTCACCACATAGTAATATAATGTGAAACGACTCGTATTATTGATGGTGTTGATTTAAAATATTCTAAATATTATGTTCATTGATATATTATTATAATAAGTTTGTTAATATATCAAAAAATAATAATATACATGTATAATATATACACGAAACGCACGAATAACTCCCCAAAGACTCTAATGACAGTGAGTGAAAACTATATGATTTACTTAAATAAAACTTATTTTATGTACAAAAAAAAATGATTTAGACATCAAGAGAAAACCTTTGTGTCTTGTCACGTAATACAATGTTTATTTGAAGAAGTTGCTAAGGTTTTAACGAATCCTAACCCATCAAGAAACGGACCTCGAGCCTTGAACGGTCCTGTTAGGAGCCGGATTCAGTTCGCTGGACGTGCGTGATGCATGACAGGTGCGCATTTCATGCTTTATTGGACGATATAATAGATACAGTACCGTAAGGGACCCGATTACGTCGCGAATAAATCGCGTGCCGAAGATCCGAGCCGATTTAACGGTCACCAACCGAATTCGGTCACAGCCGCCCGTGTGTCAATTAATAAAAGACGAATGTAATTGGAATGGAACCCACGAAGCACGACACATTCTCATGTGGAAAATAATCTCACTTACAGGATATGGCCCGTATGAAATCAACCATCACCTTCGCGATTTGGCAACAAAGCTGATCTTAATTTTTCTTTAAAAAAAACTACTATTGATAACTCGAATAGAGGAATATAAACATATATAATTTCAAACATTCTGGTTTTCCGGTAAATCAGAGAATGACATTGCTTTATTAACGAGAAACAGCATCGCAAAGTTACATGTCATGAGGAAACATCGCCGTAACAGAGATAACCGAAATAAAACAATAAGAATTGTATTAATGGAAATTCGGGACAGATTTAAACATCTAACATACAGTTGTAGATGAGGACTTTATATGTAATAAGCTGAGAATTACATCCTCACTGTATCTACTGAGAGTTTACTTAGCGTTTCTTTGTGAATGTTCTCAGCAAACGGAATGATAAGTAAAACTAAGCAAATACAGTGATTAAGATGTAATCTCACCTGTAACTGTTAAGGAGAATACTGAAATAACATGCGGTATGGAGCCTAAAATCACTTTATATTGTTCCTTAATGAGATCTTAGATTTTCGCGAGACATTTAAATGAAACTAAAAAAGTTTCG